>JAQFYD010000513.1:0-17946 GCA_034694225.1 Bourletiella hortensis | reverse complement strand
CTCCTGTTTTTGCTCCTGTCTTTGTTGTTATTGTTACCTTTGACGATAGTGATTGCGCAGTCAGGACGATAATATTGACTGCGGTATCAGAACAGAAGAGATGAGATAGTGAGATGATGAGATGGGCTGAGGCCATTGTTTTAAACGTTATTAATGGACAATTTGGAAGAAGGAGGCTGCATAATGGCAATGGAACATGTCATAATGTGAGATGATGCTAAAGTAAATAGTCTGGATTTTATGTGCAGAAATCATTGTAAAGGTCATGTCGTCTGTGTAAAAAGCAGGTTGGGCTGGTTATGGAGATTTTTTCCTTTGTCTTGGTGCGATGATGGCAAATATGGATTCCCTTGAGATGATTTTAATGCGTATAATTTTTTTTCGATACAGATGTGGGATATCCGGAAGAAAGGCTGTATATTTGGTTACAAGGGTCACAGTTCGACAGTTAACAGTCTCAAATTCAGCCCTGATGGTCAATGGATAGCATCCGGAGGAGACGACAATCTTGTCAAAGTAAGTCAATATTTACTGATCCATCAGACTATTGCTATCCCATCATTATGATGCTCATCTTTCAGAATGTGTATTCAGTGTCATGATGTCAAGTCCATGTTAGTTAACCTTTCAGTACTGTTTGCACTACTATACTCCATGCTGATTTATTTGCCGGCGGAAATTTGTCCTCTTTGCTCTTTTCAAGGTCGATATAGATATTATTATTATTATTTGGAGTCACCTAGATATAGGAATGAATAGGAAAGGAAAATAATACAGAGTCCGCCCCCAGTATCGGGATTTTTGAAGCGCAGTATCGCCATAATATAGTGTTTTATATGTTTCCGTGAAGGACTTTCCTTCCATAAAATTGAAGTGCAAGGTGAGGTGAGGTTCCTTCAATAATCAACTTCACAATTGGTCATACATGTGTGAATTGTAAAGGAAAAGAAAAAAAGGCCAGAATAAGAGCTTCTTTTGATGACGATGATGAATCTGTTTTCTGATGCTCATGTATTAAGAAAAGGAAAGAGTATATTTATTAATGAGTGGGATGCTCATTTGAATGCATTGTGTACATGACGACGATGTGATTGGAGATATGCTCCGTGATGAAGAGAGACTGCTGGCTGTGGGTGATGCTGGAGGTTAAATCATCTATTATTCTAGCCTCGTCTTTGAGACTGACTTAATAATTAGGGAGAGAGACAAAGATTTTTTTGAAACCTGTTGTTGTCGTTGTTCCTCTTTGCACTTTATTTTCTGCAAATGTTCCGAGCAATGATATAGTAATAATAATAATGTTGGGATGGTCGTGAGTCCATTAATGTGAATTTGAAGTTGCGTAAGATGAGGAATGATCCAGATGAATGGATTTTGCTCAGGGTGAATTTTAATTGAGTCAAGTGGTCGGCAACAGGGCGACAGAATATGAAGGGAAAGAAAGGGAACATGGTTTGGCATTTAATAATTATTATGTGACGTATTTGGAAGGAACATCCAGAATGGGTTATGAATTGTTATTATGAAACAATGAATGCTATGCTGAAGTAATTTTAATTACAATGACTTTTTTGGAACTTTCCAGATTTGGGATATACGCAAAGGCAAAGTTCTCTTTGAATTTGGTGACCATAACGCACCGGTTACCGGAGTTGATTTTCATCCAACGCATTTTCTATTAGCATCCGGGAGCGTAGACCGGACAGTTAAATTCTACGACTTAGAAACATTTACCTTGGTCTCATCTTCGTTATCAGATGTACCTTCTGTGAGGTGAGTTTTCTTATTTTGTTATAATATATTATTATTTTCCTGCTATAAAAGTCTTTCTGTGTTAACCTGTTGTGTTACTCGCTCAGTGAGATACAAGCTAACAGCTAACTAATGGTGGTCCATGTTATGGGGCCGGCTTGCGATTGTAGCAACCAGTTCAGATTCAGAACGCATTAATAAATTTTATGCAATCTTTGTTATGATATTTTTGGGTGTGTGGAAAATATGGACTAATTGCTTTTTATGTTCTCATCCCACAGGTGCATTCTTTTCCACCCAAATGGGAGCTGTTTGTTTGCAGCGTCGCCAGAAGTACTTCGTGTTCACGGCTGGGATCCTCCAGAGACTTATGATACAGTGCCCACGACATGGTCGAAAATTCAAGACATTGCAATATCACAGGATCACATGGTGAGAGAGGAAAAGAAACAAGAAACTCTTTGAGAAGATAGATTATGAATTTGATTTGTACCGATGAGCTGTCAAGTCTGGTTGGACACGTGTGAGGATACTATTTAGATGATATCCAGCACTTGCCCTTTTGGGTGTGTATATTATGTAAAGACGTTATGTCTTGAATCAGAAGTAAACAGCTCAGGATGAATACGAATGATTCATGATGATGATTGATGAGTAAGATGATGCGAGTATGTACATGCATCTTAATGGGACATGGGTATTTGTGATTGCAGATTGGTGTGTCCACACAAATGACGAATGTCTCCGTGTTTGTTGCCGATCTCCGTCGTATCCAGCCAATTGGAGACAAGTCTGGCAGAGCCTCAATGAGCGCTGGACAGTCACTCAGAAAGACTTACACGATGGAACACTCCAGGGAACTTGTCGAGTCATTGTAAGTGCGAAAAATGACGTGGCAAATTACTTATTTCAGTGAACCGTACACTTGCCGCTACGATAACCATGGTGATGTTGAGTGATACTTGATGCTAATGTGCTGTTACCTTTTGTTGCTACAGAGATGCCATGAAAGGAAGCGAAGAGTCTGATAGTCTTCCGACTGATCCTGAAGATGACTTTCAACATGAAATTAAAATCTCTTCGAATTTTAACCAAGTTTTCTTCCCGCAGAGAGACCGTAAGTGGAATGGCTTGAGCTTGCTACATATTTCTTTTATAAACATGATATTCATGTATGTTCAAGTAACAATAACAAGTCAGTGTATTGTCGCTGCTTTTGGTTACGGGAAATGCTTATTTGGTTGTTTGTTTTTAAATGCTGCCACATGAACAGTGACCCGAACACCTCCTCCTGCGGAATACTCGCCTCCAGAAGATGGTATAGAATGCTTTCTTGCACTTAATTGGGATTAGCAGCACCTGTAGCTTTGTAGACAATAGTATAATAATTTTGTGGATAACTTTTTAGAACCCTCGTCGCATTCAACAGATGCAGAAACGGATCCAAAGTCATCACCTGAGTTTAAATATGTTACAAGACGAAGCGAAACAAGGCGAATACGAGTATCGAGAGAAAAGGCCGTGGATACTTCACCTCGACGATCCAGTGTCCCTGCCGTTCATTCACATTCTCAAAATTTAAGCGCTTACAGTAATGCGGGAGTAAGAAGTCACAGTCCGGAGTACCTTTCCTCGAGCCGGCAGAGTTCATCCTCAGAAGACTCAAGTGGGCCTCATTCCTCAAGGAGTGCTGATAATTACCGTCTACATCCATCAGATATAATTTCGCAGCACTCAAGGTGGGTTTTAAACATTTTCATAATTAGATTCTATTAGACATAAAATTATGGAGATGAGCTCCATTAGATAACAAATAGTGAATTTGTAATGAAGTTGTGATGAACATGCTATTTTACGTATTTGCAGTTCGAGGCAAGACCCTGTTAGGCCCTCCGTAGAGCCCTCTAATGTACGCAACGTGCGACGAAGCGAAGGAGCTTTCGGTAGCCAGACATCATTCCCAAGTGTGACGCCACCGTTCCATACACTACCTCGAAGCCCAGAACGACCCCTGGCTCAGTGCCAAGTGAAACCTATGCCGAAAATCCCTGCACCTCCAAGTCCTCACGGGGATGAAAACGATCCTTTTATCAAGACTGATTTTTCCAAAGCCCATAATGATGACTTTGTGCCAATACCCCTTGATAAGCCTTCTGGTCTGGCTATCGATGATTTCCTACCGGTAATAATAATTACTGCCTCAAACCTGTATTGCTAAGAATTCTATGCTGTATGCAAATCTAGGCTGACTGGCAATTCTTTTCTGATGACTGACTCTAATTAATTTAATTATGCTAATCAGCCAAGTGATCAAGGGCATAATCTCACGTTGTTAAAATGCTTGTTTCTTGGCCATATTCCAGAAAAAGTCACCGGTAGCCTTCCAAGGTGGAGTACATGTCGTTGATATTAACGAATCTGATATTTTCTCATCATTATTACGAGAACATCAGCCCCTACTTACAGTACTTTTAGCGAGGCAGAGGAACTTGCGTATAATCTACAATATTTGGCAGACCAAAGACGTCAAGGTGCGATATCATCTTTTTCAATCATAAAATATGAACCTGTTATATTTATATAGCACGTCAAGCAAGAAAAAATATGAAATTTCTGGAATTCCCTCTTGTAGTATGTAGTCTCAAGGTGTTAATGACTGGAAACTACCTTTTTTCTTTACAGACCGCAGTGGAAACAGCAGTAAATTTGCATGATGTAACTGTTGTCGTTGACCTCTTGAGTGTATTAGTTTTACGACCGTAAGTCTTTTTTTCTTTTGTTATTATTCTTGCACGGAAAAGTAATCCGGCGTGATGTATAAATGCGGAAAATTCTTACATTTAGACAGTTGAGGGCATGTGGTCACAAGAAAAATATATCCTGCATCTTGTTGTTACGTAGGCGCCTAATAAAAATCGAAATTGCTGTGAGCAGGCAGGAACAATTGATTTTTTTATCTATGTCGTCCAGTTTAGGTCGGCAGAGAATTAATTTTTCTGTGTACGTACTGCACTCACTTCTGCCTTTACATCGGGAGGCGAAATGATGATTACGTAGACATATGAAAGCCTTGATTCTCATCACGTACGGTCAAGGTTAGGAGATCGTCGTCGTTATAAAAGTGAATTACCGTTTGACACTTTAAAGTTCTCAGAATATGATGCAGGCTTCGTTCATTACAGCCAGCAGCACGTCCACCGTAGCGTGTGGTTTTAAAAAATAAACAGTCACTAGGAAAGTAAACAACGTGGACAACAACCAGTCCCGCTGGGGTAATATGTTCTGAACAGATGACCATGCTATTATTATATGTCGGTGAATAATTTGTAGCTTCTCGATTAGGATGATTTCGATCCTTGTAACCATGCCCGTTTAGACAGAGTGGCGTATAGCACTGTAAATAATGATACCATGTATTGGAAAGTGATTTAGAAAAGTTAGACCGCTGTACTGTCTTGGTTGTGATGACGGGAAAAACACACACAGTGATGGTAATGATCTTTGCTGCTGTGTCTTACCCTTCTTACTCCGGTAGGGAACACATTAAGCCATTACCTTTAGCTGATGATCTGTGGCAAGAATAAAATTGTTTTTAGCTACCTGGACTGAAAAGACACATGGCCCTTTGAGGGTTGATTTTCATATTGAGGATTAAACGAACGGGTTAGATTGACTAAGGTGTAATCCAGGAGCAGGCAGTTTGAGATAAACCCTGTAACTGGGAGTAGATGTGAAGATGACCGCATAATAATTTCTTTACTTTTTTATACAGATCAATCTGGAATCTGGATCTCTGTGTCGCCCTGTTACCCTCTATACTACAGCTATTGCAGAGCCGATATGAAGCGTAAGTTGTTGTTATTATTTGTTATTTTCGTGATTATTATATGATGGCTATCAGGAGCATTACGAGGGCTGTGCAAATGTTTAGTTGGTCGAGGCTCTGATGATAATAATGAGGTATGCTGTGTGGAAGCCAAGGATGGTCCGAGTACGCTTTTCTCTCATTTTCTCTAGTGTTTTAACGTCTTTATTTTGGGCCTAAGTTACGGCGGAACTCTTTTATAATTGTTTCTTGTTAATTTTATGGCTTCCTCTTTTCCGTCGCTCTTTTTCCCTTTCTAACTTGATAAAAAGGAAGGCCGCTTGTTGGTACATTGATCCATACGGTTCTTCTTGCGAGTACTTTCTAAGGCTGTAATTCTAAGGCTGTAATAAGTGCCCCCGCTCATAATATTATTTCCTATATAGCACCCATACTTCCGACAATGTAATTTTTAACTCTATATATAAGCCGAACTGTTTAGTTTACAGTCATTTGTTCTTGTATTGCCACCTTATGGCTTTACTTGTGAGCCAACCGACCTTTCGGCTGTTGATTTGATGTTCCGCCGGCATCATAACCTTTGATTTACCATAGATATAGGCACACATTTCCGTAGCTGCAGCTTTTGCGGCTGTTTTTTTGGTGAAAATGTACCCATAAGGAGCTGTTTTTGTAGGCATCGTGCAATGTAGTTGTTACATAGTGAGACAGCGCTGGTTGGACGGGACATGCATGAAGAGCATTTTAGTATCAAAATTTGGTGCTAATTGTATGCAGAGCAGATGCAGTCTGTCATTTTCGTCATGCTGGCCCACCTTGATGTTACCACGCGACAGTTTCCTTAGTAACGTTACTTTACTATATGCGTGAGAGAAATGTGACCATAAGATGATGTTGACATGGAGTGGATTATTATGACATTGAAACCGTATTATTGGCAGCATTACCTTTTTCCTTTATGAATAATTCAAGGAGGAAATATGTTATGATTATGATGGCCATCATGAGCATGCAAGCAAGTTTGTGTGGACTGAATTTATGCAGAAAACAGTTTCCCGTTCCTTCTTTTTACATGCTACTATTATTTTTGGATGCTTGTTTTCCTGAGTGAGTGACCGCGATTGTTATGCCGCCCACCTGGAGTATTGAAAATCTCACATTACTTGCCTTATTTATTGAATGCGTGTGCAAGAGTTGTATAAGTGGAGAGGCATGAGACATTATTCTTCACTATGAGAACGTGGACAGGGACTGGCCCCATTGTTCCAAAATTTTTGTTTGTCTTAAATGTCTAATCAGTTGTAAGGAAGTGAAATCGTGAGCTGTTCATTTAGCCATTCAAGGCTGAAACTCATCTCAAATTGACAAGAAGAAGGATACCTTCGTGGATGCTTCGTATTAATCATTGATAATGAAACTTTCGCACAAAGATGCGACGGAGATTTATATGGACGCTGCTGCCTCTCTTACCGTGGTGTGACCGGGAGCAAAACTGGGGCATTGGATTTGGTAGCGTACAATACCGTGGGCCTGCATTTAAGTGTGCCTATGGCACACAAAGACCATTCGTTGCTTCTATTATTTTTATTAATTCATTCGGAAATGGCAAGGGCTGCCGCGTTGAATTTTTAATGGAGGGACGTATAGATTCATGCCCGTGCGTCTTCTCTTTTTGTGAAGTGGAAGCAGTCGTAATATTGTTTGTGTATTTTTTTCATTTTTGACCCGGCCAGATTTTCAGTCTCTGTTGAATTTGTGAGGACGGGATGTATGTTGAGAGAGTGAGAGACTGGAGGGAAGTTTAGTTAAAACCGTTGGAGGGTTACATCGGTTCGAGACTGTCATTGGTCTCTGCTCATACTGTTGTCTCTGGGTGGAGAACGCCTACTCTTTTAGACAGAGTTGAAAATAAGCGTGGAGACCCAACCCTTCTTGTCAATCAAGCTCGTTTATCTAATTATCCTATCTCATGTTGCTCTACTAGTCGAGTTTCCCCTGTCTAAATCTCACTTTTTTTATCCTGATCCTGGCTCAATGCACTCATCTGTATGTTACTCATGAGTGGACCGGCCAATATGATGATGAGGAGCTGGGAGTGAATTTCATCTAGACACTTTTAGGTCTCTTCTCTGTTTCCTTTTCAAAAGTTCTCGCTCTGTTCCGATGATGGTTCAAAAGCTTGTTTGTTTGTGCGAATACAGGCTGCATGGGGCGACTAGAGGGTGAGTAATGGCCCTCATCGCATATGAGATGTTGCACGAGTTTGGTAACGTATTTGGCCGTTGATTTGTCTTTCATTCTATTTAAGCTCAAGCTTATGAGCTGTTTAGAAAGCTATGAATTAAAGGCGCTGGAGGCGACAAGAGATATTGATACGGATCATACATGATAATATGTGAAATATGAATTATGATTATCCTGTTTTTGTGTATTGATGAACGAAGTAGAAGAGAATCGCATAGGAGATCAAAATTCTTGTGGATTGGAAGCTCACGTAGCAGTCTGATAATCGGTGGCTGTAGGTGTACCTGGGTAGTTTTGCCTTGGGAAATTTTCAGCGGATTAGGGTGGGTGCTTTGAATAATGAGAAGAGCGTTATTAGGTTGGATGAATAGAAAAGCTACTTAAAGTATCATCATTCATGCCTCACAATGTGTAATAGCTTTAAGGGCATCATTATCTCATAAATGTTTGTATGAATTGTCTTTTATTTTTTTACTCTCAGCTCCTTCACGACTGAAATGAATGAATTGAATGTTATATTTTGTGAGATTTTCATGGTCGATCTAACTGGGCCTCCCAGTTAATGTTCTGAATGTGATGTTAATTTTCTTTTCTTTGTTTGGTTTAACAGGCACATGACAGCCGGTTGCAATTCTCTCCGCCTTATCCTGAAAAACTTTGCGTCGGTCATTAAGACGAATATTGAGAGCCCTATCCAAACTGTCGGTGTGGATATTTCCCGTGAAGAACGGTAAGCTTATTTTTTGTTTCCTCTGTCTGTCTCTACGTGAAACTTTTGTTGTGGTACAATAATGTAATTGCATAATTTCTACGGTAAATAGGGATAGCCGCAGTTTATTAGCTAGTTTCATATTGTTACAAATGTGCCATACATCTGGGTATATTGTTTGCGGTGGTTATGTTTAATGATGCTAGGATGGTCGGGATTGTGAAGAGCCAGTTGTATGCATCTGCTAATGTCTTAGTGCTCAGTTGAAAAGCAAAAGTGCATAGGGACATTACTATTCCTTTCCCAGGTTTTCGGTTTTCGTGAGAAGGAAGGAGGTTGTAACTAAATGAATGCGGTTGGTGCTAGTTCCTGCTTTCTTGGGAAAACAAGGAGCACCCATGCCTGAGTCGGTAAAACCGCACTTATTAGACTGTCATAACGTGTAATTTTTATTCCTAAAATAATAATAATAATAATGATAATAGTAATGTTTTCTATACATACTCAATGAGGAGCTTCTATAGTCGTCAGAAGGACTAGGACAAGACCAGTAAGGGAAATGTGCGTGAAGGAAATGGAATAATCATGGTGATTGAGCGTGATGGACAGGGCAAGAGAAAAATCAGATATTGCACACAGTAGTATAGCTACGTGAATTTGTACATGTGTGTCGGCATTTTTTTCTATTAGTAGGACGACAAAATGCTCTTAGTAGGATTGAAAACAAAGAAGTACTATTAAAGGCGGCTCTCTGTTGTTGCTGCTGCTGTTGTTATTGAAACGAGGAAGGACTATATTGATGGCTTAAAAAATTACTAAAAAGATTAGGCGTGTGTGTTTAT
Organism: Bourletiella hortensis; assembly: GCA_034694225.1. Taxonomy (NCBI): domain Eukaryota; kingdom Metazoa; phylum Arthropoda; class Collembola; order Symphypleona; family Bourletiellidae; genus Bourletiella; species Bourletiella hortensis. The sequence continues at coordinate 8,573 of JAQFYD010000513.1, read as the reverse complement.
ATGTATGTAAACAGGAGGACACACGGAGGATAGTTCCAGTGAGAGCATCCATGCCTGTATAATGTTTTAGATCGAGCCGAAAAAGGGGATCTCCAACTGTCTTATCTTATTGGTTGTTGTTGTTGTTGTTACTGCTGCTGCTGATGTTATTGTGCCGGTCTATCCTGTTTCAGAATGGAGGATAGGGAGAGAGAGAGAGATTGATAAAAAAGAGGGACAATCAGATAATGTTCATGTATCCGTGTCTTGTTGGGCAATAAAAGATTAGGGAAATATTAAAGCTCCTCCGGAGTTTTTTATGCAGTTGCAATAGAAATAGAGGCGGCTCGCTTTTACAGTTGTCTTCATCATTCAAGAGCTTCTCATTTGATGTTGTCGCCCGTGTGTTCAAGTAGTTTCATTTAGTGTCACCTCCATTACTCTCCATTTGCTTTCCCCCTCTTTCTTGGGTTCTCTGAGAGATTGCATGGCCGGTAACTGACATTCGATGGGAACATGTGGATGCATACGTGGTTCGGAAGCACTGGGTTTCAGACGGAGGGCTATAGCTAAGAGGAGATGAATGTTGAAGGAGGAATCTCTAATGTGTGAGACAGTCCTGAAATTGGAAGGAGCTTCCATGTATATAAAGTGGATGAGAGCGACTTTGTCAAGTGTATGGACTCAGACACTGTTTATGTTGTTATTCTTGCCATTGTGCATAATTCGAGTAATCTCTATAGTTGAGCCTCATAAGAAATTAAGCTGCTTTTAAGAAGACGACCAAGAAAATCTGTGTGCGTCTCCCACGCTCGGGAGTCGCGAGTTTCGTCTTATTCCATCTGCTTGTCAACATCCTCCTCCTCCTACTCTCACCGTCAATGAAAATTACCTTGTGAATTGAAGAAAAGCGGAACAAATCTTCTCAATTCTGAGCTTCTCTAAGTGATGAGGCAAGGGCTATCTGGACCTGTTTCTTGGCTGAGATTTAATGTCGCCTCCTTAGTAGTAGCCGATCCATCATCATTAGAGTATCATTCCTCCCGGCCCTTTCCCATTGATTCCTTGGCTTGGTAGACGTAGACGATGATGATGATGAGGTGGAAAAGGTTACGTAACGTATTGCTTACGTGCACTTACTGGATTTAATGCTCTCTGACCATTCATGGAAAAGAAACGGCGGGCCTCAGTTATACCTGCTTGCTGGATTAGTTAGTTTGAAATTGAGAGGCGACCGCATAATACATGTATGCATCTCGATAGGCGCAATGGTCATAATGATCCTCTCGACAGTAAAAGGAGAAAATGGATAAGTCTGGCAGGGTGAAAGGATCATCTTTAATGGAGACATGGCTGGCAATTTGGAGAGATTTGTGGATTTGAGTCACTTTAAAGAATGTCTATGATAATTTGGAGAGACCATGGTGGAGAGAAACTACTCCTGGCCTGCTCCTGGTTGATTTAATGGTAGGGAAGTAGCAGGAGTGGAGATGGGAATAAAAGCAATTTGTACAAGTTTTCTCTCAAGATTATGATGATGAATGGGATAGAGTTCCTGACGTACGCATTTTAATCCTAATTATTTCACTAATAAATAATGATAATTTTCTTTGGCCCACAGGTACAACAAGAGTATGCAGTGCTATAAGCATTTGGTCGCCATTCGTGCATTCACGCTGAAAAGACAAACTTTACAAGGGAAGATTGGCCATGCCTTTAGGGAGCTTCATATTCTCCTTTCCAATTTGGATTAATCTTGAAAATGGATCCGGAACTAGGGAAAGGAGGAGATATCTGTGTGTTTTTGTATCGAAAGAAAGAGGAGTTTTCTGAAGCTATCCTTCTTCCTTGAGCCGCCTACTTCTTCTTCTTCTTCTGCTGCTCCTGCTGAAATTGAAATGCTATACGAATTGCAGTCGGTGCTACTGCTTCTACTATTTCTTCCTTTGCCCTGCCTGCCTGATGACGACGATGATAATGAAGACTTCCAGAAGTTTATGACCTGTTCAGCTACTGAGAAGACCTGAAAAAATATGTATGACCAAAGCTACTACCACTACTATTGCTATTGTTCTTCACAGGTTTACTTTCGTATGTATTTATTCTGCTGCTATCAATATTATTCGATCATGTGTTATATTCTGTATGCGCCTGGTAAAAAAAAGCAAGAATTTTCTTCCGAGTTTCAAATGGAATTACCAGAAATATGACGCTATCTAGCTTTAGGGCTATGATCGATAATGCTTGAGCATTATTTGAATTGATAGGAAATTACTGCGTTATCAGATTAGAGCAATATGCAACCGTAGCGGCAATGCATGTGTGCCGTTTTTTGTCTAAATTCGTATGTATGCCAAGTTGAGCTTGGCCATCAATCAATCAACCACATTTGAGTATGAGTGAGAGTGTAGTGTGCTATCTTTTAATGTGACGCTATTATCAAAGAAATGAGACCAAAAATATCCGGTAGCTTCTAAAAACCTATGCAGGGAGTCTTTGTACGGTGACGTGTAACAATAATTTTGCTCTGCTTTGTACCAATCTTATTGCTCAAGTCATCAGCACGAAAAGATTTCTTTATGTGCTTTTATTCTATGTTTGTTGATACTTCTATTTGAAGCTCAACTTCCGTCCACTACAGGCCATAGGAAAGATGGTGGAAATAATCTAATAATTATTTTTCATGTACAAAACAGACTGCCGAACAGCACAGGAAAATATATTTGTAAATCTGGTATCTTTTAGTACAACTACGGATGAGGAATTGGACGGAAATAATTTCATAAATAATTTCGACTATAACTGCACGCATTTTAATACTTATAAAGTCAAGGTTCCCTGCATATAGAATTAACATTTCTTGTTTGCTCGAGTGACACATTTAACCACATTGCTAGCCTCTGTGTGAGGGATGTGTGGAGCGCTTTGATTGAAGACTTACGATGTGCAAAGCTCAATTTTTTAATTCCACTTTTTTAATTAGTGATAGGAATGTTTGTTGGCAACCATGTAGGAATCAGTTGCTGTAGCCTTACGGCTGAGTCTTGATTGAAAAGTCCTTATAATTGATGGCAGTTGGCTTTGCCGAATTTATGTGGCCATTTCTTCCTGAAGAATATTTTAGACTTTGAAGCCATTGAGTGCCGCAGATTTTTTGGTGATATGCTTCTAGCAATTACAAGCTTTATTATTATTATGGAGCTGAGTGAGAGCTGAAATAATAACCATAACTGAATACGATTGGAAGAAATTACCATTTGGACTGGGTTGCTATAGATACTTAGTATGATGAGAAGAGTGGATTAATAGATGAGTGACTGAATTACTGTTTTCAATACCCTAAATTCAAGTATCCGCAGGACAAGATTATAGAAGCTGCTAATAATGATGGATGGATATTGACTAAAACTATGTGTCATTATACATGCAATAGTATGTAAAAATACAAGGGTATTTATTCATGTACTTGTTTATGTATAGCTTGCACTACTACTACTACTTGTTGTTGTTGATTAATTCTAAGGAAGGAAAATAGTCCCACAGTGATGATGTCTTACTAAGTTATTATCCGTATTGAAGAGAAAGAAATATAGGAGGAGAAGAAGGAGAAGGAAGAAAGAGAGTGATAATGTAGTATTTCGCAGTATAGTAGCTCAATATGAACCAGAGAGCAGGTGAGCCATTACCAGGCGCTCCATATTATAAAATCACAATTTACGTTTCTGTGGTGATGATGATGATGAATGAAATACATATATATTTAGGATAAGATGAAAATTATATAATTACACATTGAATCCTGACTAACTCACTGATCTCATATCTCCCAGAGCAACTCATCCACCTAACCACAAAAGCACTAAAACCAAGAGTGTGAATCAAATCCTATTTAGACTTAGAGGAAAAAAGAAAAGCCTTTAATGGTTAAGTCAAATGAACAATAATAATTTTGACCGATTTTTTTTTAATTTGTAACGCAACGGTCACATTTGATTTTGCCTTGATGATAATGATAACGATGGTGTCCATCCGCTACTACTGTTGCTATGGATCATCGTCATTATTGTTACCAATAATAAGAATAATCATGGGGAAATCTTGACCGTTGCTTGTCCACAGGCACACGTACTTTTATTACCGTAAGTCCCGCTATAGTTTTAGGTTTCCTGACGTGTTTTATTATTCCTTCTAACTCGAGAATTCCTTCATTCAGGTCACTAATGTGTATCAATATAGACTATATATTTGCGTCTCTCAGTTTAGTATGCGTTCCATTTTACCGAATCTGTTCCGTAATAATAGTAATAATAAATAATAATACAATGTTCATAAGGGTTGTAAAAATTTCTCCAAGACAGGAGTCCATAGATGATATATACAAGGAAGGACTTTTATGACAGCTCTTGTTAAGCTGATGATGAGTTGTATACTCTTCTTATGTATATGTGTTTTTGTATGGGGACCAAAATATTGTGTAAAAGTCCCTTGTGATAATAATGTGTTGTTGATATATGTTTATTATATTTCTATACTTATATTATTACAATCCCTTACAATTGCCCCTTGTAATAACCTTGTTTTTAAAAATATTCCGTTATTATAAACGTGAATAATAATTTATGACTAATTTTTTATACGCTGAGGTTCATAGTTGATAATAATAATACTGGTAATAATTATTATATAACTCGTTTCATGATGATGTCGACAATGATCACGCTTGATATTTTATCCTCACGTTCATTTATGTGGAGCTGTTTTAGAAACTAATAGTGTAACATTAATTATTATTATTATCGTCGCGACGATTTTATGTCTAAGGTCGAATATGTATGCATGTAATCACGAACGAGCGTTTTTTAAAAAAAAATTGTTGAGAAAAGAATATATACTGATGCATTTAACCCTTCTAACTTATTGAGTGAATGAATGTCACGAATTTGTCTCCTCTTATCGTTCAGAAGAAGAGGCCTGAAGGAAGTGAAAAAACTTATTATTTCAGTCACTAATAATAATGCTATATAAGTTACTTAGCAGAACTGTTAGTCAGCGCTATTAACAACGGTTTCCTAATGTCAGTTTCAATATTATTATTATTTGCGTAATGACGTATAGCTATCTGTTTTTGAAAATAATAGAAGCAAAAAATGGTGAAATAATAATTGTAATGGACAAAAAATGTAACAGTAATAATGATAGTATGTAATTGTAATAATGAAACATTATGTATAAAAATATAACACAATGAAGAAAAATATAACCAAGAAAAATATATAACAAATACAATTTCGTCTTTTCTACTGATTTTTTTGGGAAGCTTAGTTTTTGGGGGAAACAACCCGTTGAGGGATTAGAGGCTAAGAATCTCCTCTCGTGGGAATGCCACAGGTTTATTTAGGTTCCATTCAGGAAGGAGAGATTGAGCGATTAAGTGGAATCTGACTTTATGATCGATTTAATATGGAATAACTTTATCTTGCATGGCGGTAGATCAGGATGAACTACGTATATAGAAGTAGACTTTTGGGTTTTTTATTGTTATAAAAAGGCGTGAAATCTAACTGTTAGGGAACAATGGTGGAAGGTTGTAGAAGTGAGGAATAATTCCTTGTGTCAACTGAACCCTTTTCCATTGTCATGTCGTTGAAGGAATGGGCAAGTGCGTGTGATCAGGGTGACAGAATGTTAATGGATGGATGTTTATTTTGAACTATCAGGGAATGAGAGCAGCTTTTTTATTCATTTACGGACCAGGCGGCACGCGCTCTTTCATCGTCGTCGGTCTGGGCCTGTTGTTGACCATATCGAACGTCTTCTCTTTCTCTTTTTTTACAATCAACTTCTGACCCGCATGGACGGGTGCGTACTATGACAATATTGATGTATTTAGGAAGAGTGATGAAGCCCTTGTGACTAGGAAAATATACAAAGATTTTAGTAAATAGATGAACACTAATAAACTTTGTTATAGCTACGACTTAGCTATAGTCTACAGAGAGGGAAGAACCGGGACAGTTTAGAGAGTTGGATGCATAAAACGCTGTCAAGGCACGAGTGCTTGATTGCATGGAAGAAGACGAAGCTTTATGCTATACTGTACTACAATGATAAGGGTCAAAAGAATATGCCTCCTTGATTGCTATATGGAACATGGTAAACGGTGTCCATTTAAGTAGTAAGTTTCCTTTATGAATTTTCCGTCTGTTTTCACAGGATTTGGTTCATTATGGGGAAGCTTGAATTTCAAATGATGAGCCTGTTGTACATATGTAAGCAAGCACCAGCAGTGGCTTAAAACTTGAACAGTAGTACGAAGGAAGATACAATGTTGAAAATTATATGAGTTTTCATAGGAACAAAAAAAACTGAGGCATGAATATATGGAACAAAGTATGGTAGCTCCGTGTACGTGCTTAAGAGCCCCCAACTTTTTGAACCGACAGTAAGCCAGTCGTTGGTTGTCGTCGCCGAGCATTGCCGTCGTTGTATAGCTAGTCATCGTCGTCGTCGTCAGCATGTATTTCCCTTAGATGGAAATGGAGCTACTGAAATTCCCCCTTATGAATTGGATGAAGTTACAAGTTGGATGAGCTGGAGAAGTTTAATAATGAGAGGATTAGAGTCCCCTGTTGCTAAAAAATAAACCGTGCCATGTAGGTAATCATTTTCGGATGAAAGAGCAGAAAGGGAGATTTCAGGGGAGTCATCCGACAAACACATATACACAAGACTCACAGCATGATCATGTGAGATCTCCATGTGAGAACTCACACATACCACTAGCTTTTCAACCTATTCAGTACATGTACACTTGATCATGATCATACATCAGAAGCTTAATAAGCACGCTGCTGGGAGGGAGATGAGGACTTGCCACCTCCGCACTATACTACAACAATCTCTTTCTCCTTCTCTGTCGCTCTCCAAAGTACCCTTGAATGCACAAACCATGACGATCATGGTGACAACTCGAGTAATTACCTCAAAAGAATCACCAGGATCGGAAAAATCTAACAACCTGCTCGAATTAATTCCCCGCACTACTGCCTCACCGTACACGACGACAGACAACCTGCTACCTCACGGTATTTATAATTATACCAAAGCAAAAAATCATCCCGACATCCTCCCTCGAATTCACTAAGAAGATTCCGTGTGCCACCACATCCTCATTCATTACCACTTTTGCTAAAGGCATCATCATAAACGATGTCCACCTCCGCTCATTTCCCATCCCCGACCTGCTCCTCTTCTGCACCCTGGCAAAAAAAATAAGACGGCACAGTCTAGATGACATTAACAAGGGAAGGCTTAAAAAGGTAGCACTGACTGTCATGTATAGGATGAAGATATATAGAATTGCACTGCTCACAAGCCCTGCCTGATTGACACTGGATGGGAGTGATACGGAGGATTAAGCCAATTTTTATGCCTGTACCCCTCTATATACTGTCACCATGTTACAAGCCGAACCTCCCGAGTCGAACTTGAATGCTATATGGGCAGAACAAAAAATTATTCATGGATTTGAGCTAAGCTTCACATAATACCCGGATCAAACTGTCATATTACTGTCTACAATGATATTCCTATAGCTTTCTCTCTTTTTCTGACGTCTCCATTTCCAACTATTGGACGAGTGTTGCTCCACTCTGTACGTAAACTGTAGTGACTTTACATACTAATAGAAAAAAATCATTTAAATTGGCATGACATGAGGAGCAGGCGGCTGCTGCAACTACTGCATCCTGTTCCGTCCGTCATGGACTATTTTCATGCTACTATTTTATACAAATCCCCATGAACCTGTAAAGGTCAGTTGGTTCAATTGTAACAGCTCAATAAAAATGTTGACATTAGGCGCTCTTCCCTTTATTCCCAATTTACAATTATTATTTTCAATATTTTTAAACTTTTTATCACCCTCCTCCCTTAATTTTTATGACCATCACCACCATGAGGCTAACCGATGAGTTACCAACGTCTCAATCTTCCTCCTTTATTCTTCCATCCATAATCCCTGGAACATACAAATTTTTCAAAGGTGTAAAGTAATTGATACCCAAGAAAAGGTTCCACACTATTGTAGCTAAGCTTGACACGCAAAAAGACATTCTTCACTTTGTATTCTATTGGAAAAGCAATAAAAAAAGAGGAACCCCCAATAAAGTTTACCAAATAGTCCACTCTCAATCCTCCCCGTCATTTGCCTATGGACCTTGACAATTTCAAGACAAGTAGCCTCAGTAATAATGTAACTAACTACACAGATATTCCTTCGTATTTCTGAACATAATAGAAATCTCGTAAAAGTATTATCCCTGAATTGCCTGATTGCCTTTCCCTAGCTGAGTATAGTAAGTAGTGTATTACTTTTTATTGTTTACTTTTTGGTTTTCCACGTACCCTCCCACCATAACAGAGGAGAAAAGAGATGGAGAAATATATGAGAAAACCACACTGTCCGATGCCAATTGTCCACTTGCCTGTCCTCCATATTATACAACAAGCCTGCTTGTTCAGCATTCAACACTTTAAAAAAGGTAACAAACCATCAAAAAATTTCAACCTTGGACAACAACACAGTGGAGAAG
>JAQFYD010000512.1:0-17952 GCA_034694225.1 Bourletiella hortensis | reverse complement strand
AATGATGGAGGCAATATCTATAATAATGTTTCCACTAATCTGTACCTAACACCACGGCTGCCTTTAGATTAATGTAAACAATATACTAAATTAAAAATACTAATACTCCTCCAAAAATGGTTTTTGCTTCCGCACTCTATCATTTCCTACTAACATAACTAATTATAAACTGGAACATAAAATAATAATTAAGGATAGGAGAAACTACTGAACGAAACTTTGTATGCGTGCAATAATTATTATTGTAAATGGACCTACATATAAGAAGGGCCAAACGATTCATTCCACTACTGGATTTAATTACAAAACTTATGTTTACCTTTAGCACCACGTTATGATACATCTAGGCGGGCCCATAGATAGACTTTCATTATGATTCCAATAATTTACGCTGATTCCATTAATTCTCAGTTCAATCTTTCAAGTCTATAACAATACTTACTATTATTGGTATGACTTGCTTGTTGGTAAGTGTTGTATGACTGCGACTCCGAGGAAGTGTCGAAGGAAGGAAACCATTGAAAAAGAATAATATATAAATATTCGAGTATAAGGATTGTTTTGCGAAAAAAAATTGGAGGTTGATGGAATGGTTGAAATCTATAATAAAGAACAGAATAAATAACAACTATCTTTACCAAATATAAACACACTGTCTTAAGAGTTCATTTGTTCGCTCGCTCATTATTATTTTGTCTCCGCAGTACGTACGCATACGCAATCTTAGCTAAAACCAGCAGGCCATTTTACATGGTGACATCTAAACACGTCAACCCTTCAAAACAGCCATTTCGAAAATTTGTTCAGGAGCCAGGGCTTTAATACGAAAGCAGCAAAGAAAGTTAGTCAAAATTACGGATACAACTAAAAACTAGAATGACACTTCTGCTACTTTTTGCACAATCTTCCTTCCAAAAGACATTTCAAAGCAAGCAAGACACGGTAAATCAGTTACTCCAATTTATTACCTTACAGCTTCGACTTCAAGGAATTAAGACGCTTCATCGATCTGATGAAGCTTTGATGGAAATTTTGATGATATTTTGAAAAATTTGTCATCCAGTTTCCAACTTTTCTCCGGCCACCAACACATTCTTGTATTTCCCGCCTGTAACCAAAAGCCATAGGGAAGTGCATAGGTGACATGGCCAAGAATCTCTGAACTCAATGGAGTCTACAGTATAGGCTGAAACGTAAGTCAAGGATGTCTGATCTGTCTATCATTGAGTCTGCCGCGAGGTGAAGCAATTTACGGAAACGTGTGTGCCTATGCCTACAGTACTTGCCTACTAGCGGATGTTAGAGAATTTGACTGAGGAAGCCGGAAAATTATTATTTCATAAATTTTAAGTGTCCAATCTGACAGGATTAATCGTGAAGTAAAAGGACATAGGTAATAAAATTTCGGTGTTGGATTAAATCCCCAGATTTAATTGCACAGTTTGTTGCCATATATATGCTAACTGTTGTGTACATACACGGGCTCAAGATTGCTTTGCTGCTCATTATTGATTTTTACTTCCCTGTATTATTTTGTAGGAACTATAAAAGTCTCCATTTATATTGAAGAGGTAGCAGCGAACATTGTAATTCTTACTGTGATGTTTGAATATTGTTTGTTGAAGAGATATATATTTTAGAGCTTTTACTCGCGCAACTTGTTTCAGATGATGATGAAATTTTAATGATCATTGCATTCTTCTGGAGTTCTCGGGTTTTTATTATTTGCTGTCATGACTTGCAGTTAACCTGTGGTAGAGGGTAGACGAATTTCAAAATTTTGAGGGTCAAACTAACAGGGGAGTTATTGTAATTTGGGGTCGGGAAGTTATGTAATTAAACGGAATATACATAACGTGGGAGCTCGTTGAGTGCATACTATACGTGGGCGGAATATTCAGGTGTGAGGGAAGATTACTGGAAAAGCTCATATGATCTTCTGTTTTTTGTTTACTTTGGTGTAGGAAGTAAAATCTTCAATTTTCCAAAACTTGTTGCCCTTCATTTTTACTACTCCCAGTCAATTGAATGGCTGTTCTTCTAAAACCTATCTTCAGTTTGAAGCGAGTTCCGCAGTTGCTTTATCTATCCAGGTAATTAACACTTCTCAGTTTCCTTTCTGCCAAAGATCCACGTGCTAATGATTAGCATCTTTAATAGATTCGCATGTTATCATTTGGATGAATCGTCAGTGGGGTTATCCCATTGTGAATATGATTCTCGTGAAATGAATAAATTGGTAATAATAAACTGTTCGTGGAAAGCATGTAATCCTTTCAGGCCGTTCTCCTCACGCTTTCTTTCCTTGTTTCAGTGGCTTAATGTTTTGCTTCTTTAACTTGACACAGCATTTCTTCGGAATTAGCGGTTTTTAATGTTGATAAGATTAAGCAATGGATGTTTAATAGTTGTTTTTGTATCGTAGATTTAACAGTTCGCACTCGTTGAAGACTGCCACCAGCGGAAAGATGACACAAGTATTAGCCAACGTAATAAAGTCGCCGTGCGACAATCGGGAATACCGTGCCCTACTTTTGAGTAATAAACTCAAGGTTATATGTTGTAGTGACCGGGGCACGGATAAAGCTGCTGCTTCCTTGTCCGTTGGAGCAGGTACGTGAGCAGAATCGTCATGGTTATAAACGTACTGTGATGAGACGATAGCGTTTAACATTTGCGATGCAATTTATTCTAGGAAGCATGAATGACCCTGCCAACCTAGCCGGTATAGCCCACTTTTGTGAGCATATGCTTTTCTTAGGAACTGAAAAGTATCCTGTGGAAAATGATTACTCTAAATTCCTTTCGGATCATGGTGGGTCATCCAATGCTTATACTGCGCGAGACCACACCAACTATTATTTTGATGTTTCTCCGGATGCCTTGGAGCCTGCTCTTGATCGGTATGTTGGTTAAGTTGCTTTCATGAAGGTTTTAGTTTGCTGCTGTGCCCCGTGCAAGTGCACTAAACTCATTCGTGTCATAGATTCTCTCAATTTTTCATCACACCACTTTTCACTGAATCGGCTACGGAGAGGGAAATTAATGCTGTACATAGCGAACATGAGAAAAACATACCTGTGGATGCGTGGAGAAGTCACCAGCTCGAGTTGTCTACCTCCAATAAAGACGTAAGTTATTTAATACACAATTTTGTAGGATATCATGAAAACTCACATTGTTTGTTTCTGTATTTTAGCATCCTTATTCAAGATTTGCGACAGGTTTGTCATGGTTTTTTTGTAAATTCATGTACGATGCTTCTATAATTGTAATTGCGTGTTCATACCAAAAGGTAACCGGAAGACACTGTGGGAGGATCCGAAGAAGAATGACGTAGATGTATGCGAAGCGTTGCGAGAGTATCACAGGAATTATTACTCTGCCAACATAATGAGCCTTGCTGTTCTCGGCAAGGAAAGTCTTGATGAACTTCAGGCCATGGTTGAGAAAATGTTCTGCGATGTGAAGAATTTCGATGTGGAACTACCACGATGGCCTGATAGCCCTTATGGCACAAATGAGCTGCGTAAGCGTCTTTCAGTGGTTCCTATAAAAGACGTCCGTTATCTTTCGATTCTTTTCCCGATTCCTGACTTCACTAAACACTATAAAGCTGCAGTAAGTCAAGGCACCTATAATAATATGGTTGTAAAAGTGGTAGTGCCACCGTGCTAATCAAACTTGTCTTGTGCAGGCGGAAGGCTACGTTAGCCACTTGCTAGGCCATGAAGGAGAGGGGAGTTTGCTTTCTCTTTTGAAGCGCCGTAACTGGGTAAATGCCTTGGAAACAGGTTCTCATGTTCCAGCCCGAGGGATCGGAACTTATAAACTTGCAGTTGATTTGACTCCAGATGGTAAGTATGCAAACGGATTTTGCAGACTAGACACCAGAATATGGCGAAAGGGTTGGCTCAACTCGTTTCTTTCTTTGAATATTTCAGGTCTAAAACATGTGGAGGATATTGTGGAACACGTTTTCCAAGTAAGTTGTTCACCAAAATATGCCTGAAAAGATTGTTTTAATCGAAATAGGGGTAAAGCCATTTTGCTTCTGCTGTAGTATCTCCAACTGCTGCGTTCGACGGGGCCCAAACAGTGGGTATGGGAAGAAATCCGGGATGTTAACGCTATGATCTTTCGGTTTAAAGATAAGGAGCGTCCACAGTCATTTGTGTCCCACTTGACGAGTCTTATGCATGTGAGTACCGTTTTTAGGTCATCAGTATTATATCAATATATCACATGTTGGGAAACTGAATGTCAAATTTTGAACATCTTGGCTGATAGGACTATCCTTTGGAAGACGTCTTAAGTGCTGGATACATTCTGACAGACTGGAATGAAAAACTTATCAATGAAGTACTCTCTCGATTAGTTCCCAGCAACTGCAGGTAGCGTTTAAACATGTAGACACGCGTCAACATTCGTATCATAGGCTTTCAAAGTTGTAAAAATTTGTCTTTTACGTTGTTGCAAGGGTAACAGTAACCGCAAAGGATCTCGAGTCACAGTGCAAATTAACGGAAGAATGGTATGGCGTCAGGTATAATTTAGAGGAACTTCCTTCGGAGTTGATTGAGGTGAGCAAGGATGAGTAATTATCTTACGTAACAAGCGGAATTATCATGAAAATTTTCTGTAGAAATGGGAGAAATGTGACGTGCATGAAGACCTCAAACTGCCCCCACCAAATGAGTTCATACCAACCAAGTTTGATTTGAAAGCTCGTGATGAGAACGTATGTACATTACTGACTTTAGATGCTGAGGTTTGGTAAGTTGCGATACTAGTTGATTATATTGTGAGTATTTTGTGGCATTGTAGAAGGGCGTGGTTCCGAGGATTCTACTAGATGTACCGTTCAGTAGAGTTTGGTTTCTTCAAGATAATGAATTTTTGTTGCCGAAAGCCGTCGTTCGAATTGAGGCTCATAGGTAAGGATACAGCGTTCACCGGCAGTTGGGAGACTTCTGCCGTTCCTTCTTTAACTTTTTTGCGACTATAATTTTTATAGCCCGTTGCCACTGGTTGATCCTCTTAATGCAAACTTGAACTTCATGATGGTCGAAGCCGCCAAGGATGCACTGACAGAATATTCTTATGCTGCAAGTGTGGCAGGGTTGCACTACCAGATCATGGAAAGCATTTATGGTTACGAGGTAAGACTGTACTTGTTGCAATTAATAACAACTTTGCTGCAGGCCAGTCTGACACAGTTTGTGGGTTTTAGGTCCAAGTAAGTGGATATGACCAAAAACTAGGAGTGCTTTTGGAAATGGTTTTGAATAAATTGGTGGACTTCTCTTGTAAACCGGACAGGTTTGAAGTAATCAAAGAGCAGCACATAAGGTACAATGTCCTTGAGGAAAGTTGTAGATTTTTCGCGTTTAGGAATTTCTGTACTTATCACGCTTCTTTTCAGGGCCTTGAAGAATTGGAAGGAGGATCAGCCATACTCTCACGCAACGTAAGATCAAGTTGCTGCTCTTTAGTAAACAGAATTCATAGGAAGGGCTAACCGCGAGTTTAATTTATTAATTAATTAATTTCAAAGGTACTACATGACAACACTGCTAAGAGAAAAGAGATGGACAAACCAGGAGTTACTGGAGGCCATGAATGGTACGTAATTGTAGGTGAAGAATTTTAGTTGGCAAAATTATATGTTGGACTAAAATGATTGCAGATACAACTTTGGACAAATTGAACGTGTACGTGAGAGAGTTTGTGTCTAAACTGAAGCTTGAGTGGCTACTTTTTGGGAATTTAACGGAAGCGGTAAGTTTTTGACATAGTAATAATTCTTGCATGAGTTGGGGAAGTCTAATTTCTCTAATTTTGTGCGAAGGAATCCTTGGAGTTGGTGAAAAAGTGTCAAAGCCTGTACGAAGGTGTTGGTTCACAGCCTTTACTTGCTGCACAAGCAGTTCGACTTCGGGAAGTTGAACTACCGCAAGGTACATTATACTGAATCAGAAGTCAACAAAATAAGTGTTACAGCTTGAAGATCGAAAGGAGAATTGATCATATTCTTACTATTATTTTAGGATCAAATTATGTATTCAAATCCGACCATCAGTCACATTTGAGTTCTTGTGTATCCGTCCTCCTTCAGGCTGGAATTCAGGAATCTGAAAATAACGTCAAAGTTGAGGTCCTTGAACACATTGCAAATGAACCATTTTTCAATCAGCTAAGAACAAAGGAACAGCTGGGCTACATCGTCTTCAGTGGCGTGAGAAGATCAAGTGGCACTCAGGGAATACAGTTTATTGTACAGAGCGATAGACACCCGGCTTATGTGGAGAGAAGAATCGATAACTACATCAACGCTCTGAGCGTAAGTGTCCCATGATAGTGTCATTTGTTCAGCATTTAAAGTGGAGACTAAATCAAGGAAAAGTCACTGAAATCCTTTTTAATGTGCACAGGAAACACTTCACTCAATGACTGAAGAAGAATTTCAGAATCACGTAGCAGCCCTGCGCGTACGAAAGGCTGAAAAGCCCAAAAAGCTGAAGGACAGGTCAGCCCTTCTGTGGTCTGAAATTTCAGCAGAGCAGTACAATTTTGAGCGACAAGAAGTTGAAATAGCTGCACTTGAGAAACTGACTCTTAAGGATACTGTCGACTATTTCGAGGTAATGCTTATTCTTGAAGTTTCTAAAAGCTAACAGTAAGTGGAACGACCATTAATGTTGGGATCTCTGGTTTCAGGAAAAATTTGGACCTAGCTCAACAAAGAGGAGACGTTTAGCAGTCCATATTATCTCCATGATCGACGGAGGCGCTGGTGTCAAAGTAAATGAAGTAGAGTCACTCAAAGGTGATGGTGATTATCCCGAAAATGTAAGTTCCATTTTTAAAGTTATGATAGCTTGTTGATTCCGATTTTCGTCCTTACTGCGTACCGCAGGCCAAAAAGTAGATATCTTACGTAATTTTGTTTTATTTCGAATTGCAGCAAGAAGTAATCGAGGATCTGACAGAATGGAAAACGCATCTGCCTTTGTATCCAAGGGCCACGCCATTCCATCGTATTCCAACTTTTTTGGGAGCTTCGAAATCCAAGCTTTAAGTTAACCAAGACTAATCTAGCTTTGCTTCGCAGCAGATGCGAAGCGTTAAAATTGTTTTACAAGTTTGTTGGGCTTAATAAATGTTAAGTATTCGTTTCTTAACCATTTTGATTGTCGCGTTGTGTGCATTCATTTCATCAGTTATGAATCCTTACCAAGAATCCAGTGGAAAAATTGTATATGTAACACGGCACATTTGACTCGCAGTTTCTGCTATCAGTTGAATAATGTATTTAAATATGTTCTTTTGTATTCAAATATTTAATCCTTTACTTTAACCTGGCCGAAGGCCTTACATGCCTGTACTATGATTGTCTCCTTTGGTATATACCCGAAAAAGTTTTAAATGAACGATTGATGACACCATAATATAGCTATTCGGCATGTCATTAGCCTCTTAAAGACTTGTCAAACAACAGCTCCTTAAGGATTCCTTCAGAACCTCTCATCAGCTCAAGAGTGGCAATGTATTCTCCAAGTTTCCTCATGCCCTCAAGTTGTTCAGTAAGGAAGTCACCAGTCATGTAGTCGGAAATCTGCAAGGAACAACAAAATATTGAAGCTTCCAGTTTCCATGGCTGCATTAAAACGTGAGGCTAACGCTAAGGCATTTACATGGTATTCAATATTGTAAACGGTGGCCTTATCATTCTCATTGCACTTATCGCAAGTTTGAATGATATTTGAGATGTCAGCAGTAACTTTCTTCTCCAGCGCCAGTGCAGTTCGCATGGCTTCCAATACATTCAACTTATTGATGACGGTCGTGTTCACTTCCTGGAAACATTTAATACAAAGACTGTGAGTTTTTCGTAACGCACCAGTTGTTCATTATAAGTTACTAATTACTAATTCTTACGATGGTTTTCAACGGAGCAGCTACATCATTGAATCCTCGCATGAGGGCATATTTCATGACGGCCTTTCCATGCTGACGTTCCTCATTGGCACTTTCCAAGAAGAATTTAGCCACTCCAGGGCGATAGTAAGATTCATCTTTGAATCTTGCTGCCTGTATGAATTTATAACTCATTAAATCATGAATCGTTACAGCCTTATGTGTAGACAAGGCTTTGGTTACCATGGCTAAGTATGTAAAGGAAGCCTCAAATTCAGCATAGACTTGTTCAATGAGCATTTCCGAGCAATTGCAATCTCCAACAGGCGAGCGCAGGTCGACATCTGTAGCAGCTCCAATATTTTCACCTGGGCGATCAAATAAAGTTCCAAAAATGTACTAAACGAAATATTTTCCTTGAATTCTTAACAAGTTTACTTACATTGAGTTTCGTGTTTTGATGACACTGTCGTAAAGAGTAGGCAAAGGGCCACAATGGCGGAAATGAGTAATTCTTTCATGTTGGATGAATTTATTGTTAGACACCTTCCGCACGCAGGACACTAGTATATTACACAAGTGAGTTTGAGAAAAAGTAACAGGTAGGAGAGGCTTTGCAGTGGGTCAATTAACACCGTGATCAGAACTATTGGATCCTCATTCCCATAAAAGTGCACCACCTCTGATTACAGTAGAAACGCTCTACACGGGGGACGTTGTTCTCCACAGTATCACGATGACAAGATGTGGCTGCGCGTGTACATATACACCACCATTAAAATTTAACTTGAATCGAACACGGTAGAGACTACGTGCGATCTGCAGGACCACACTTGAGATAAATTCAATGTTATCTCCCTGATGATGAGTGGTGAGCAAACGTTGGGAGTCACGGAGAAAATCTTGTCATATGTTGTAATAATAATATCGTCCTGAACTTTGACTTATGAGTCTGTTGTAATTTAACTTTGTTGCTGAGACTGGGTAAATTTCTGTCGATAATGGCTAAATACAATTGATCGATTGACACAAACAGCTTGAGTGAGTTTATTAGGGAAACGACCGAGTGGCCATGGGTATTCTTCACGTAGCACCTGACAAGGCTTTGTTTAACCAATGGACGCCATCATAAAATTCTCTTGTTCCTGGTCGGGCAATAGAACGTGCATCTAAGCAATAATAACTCTTCTGAAAGGACGGACTATAATGATACTGGGGAGGGAAAACAACTACAAAATTAATCCTCTCATGATGACATACTCATCGATAGATAATAACATGGTCAATGCACACAATTCTTATACACGTCTCCTCTGTTTCCCGTTTGCTTGTGTGACCCTTGAAGAGTTGAGATCTATACTGCGTATATGAGTGTCTCTAATCTGTAATAACTGCTGTCATTGCATCCCTATAGTCAATTGTACTTTATTTACGTAAGACGGAAACTTTCAATTGACCACTACTATATGATTTCTAAAGGACAAATAATTTTTTTTAATTCATCACTATAGTCATCCCTTTCTGATTAGGGCTTCAGTGAGTAAACTTCATAGAAGATAATATGTGTTCATCCTAAACATATAGTGGTGTACATGGTCATCTGTACCAGCAGTGAAGGGGCTCGTATGAAAAGTGAACCGGGGAGCTATCTTATCTATACCAGGCAAGGAATTCATTCAGTTCGGCCAGTCGTTTGTAATGTGAGCCTTCACTTCATGTAATAATAGTCACTCATTTATTACCTCGCCGATCTTTCTAGTATATTCAAAGCAGGAAGAAAATCGGACTTTTGGGAAAATAGTCACACTTTGTGCAATATGAAGCAGCAATTTTTGACAGGATTCTGCGTTCTGGCCATAATGGCCATGGCTAGTGCTAATTACTCATGTGACATCATCAAGTGTATAGGTAAGTTCATTATTTGATCCTTCGGGGCTAACTTTTGTTCAACTATGGTTGTCATCATGTACATTGTTGCTTCTCCTTCTTCAACAATGCGATACCTACGACGACCTCCGTGTCTCTTCTTCTATATGCAGAAACGGACGGTAGCGACTGTACTGCCAAGTTTGGAGCCTTTAATCGCGAACGCAGCCGTGTTGTGAAGAGCACGGAAGACCTCATCATGAGCCATTTCAATGCTTCCGTCACTATCCTTAAGCTGGTAATAGTCCTAAATTACCTTTGAATTTCTAAGTAACCATAGTGATAGTCTGCATCAACCATCTTGAGCTTTGGTGCAGAGCATGAAGCAGATGGCGCGCGTCAGCTAATCATACAATATGAAAGTACTTTATTTAGTATGTTTTCAATAATTTCTTGGACCACGTTTGCAGGCAAATGCATTTGGTCAACTTAACATCCACCGTCATGGATTCTACGAATACTTCAATAAGCTTGCGGACCAACTGTGGGAAGATGGAATGACCCTTGTTGAAGAGTTTACTAAACGTGGTGGCCAGTTTTCCCAATTCACAATCGCACCGGTAGGGACAATTATTATAAGTTCCATCTTTAGAAATCATTAATTGAATCCTAATTTTTCGTAGGGATCAAACTTTCGCGGAGAGTCTGAAGTACGTTCCCTTGCTATTGCTCTTGAGATAGAGAAGACCTTGTGGGAAGAAACTCAGCAATTGATTCATAAGTCCACCACCTTGGAATCTGGTGAAAGTGGAAGTCATGGAAGGCGCGATGCTCACGTAAGTTGTCTAACCCTCTTATGGATTACTTTTAAAGCTAGATTTGCAATCCTCTATCAGTTTCCAAAAATTTTGAATGAATTCTAATATTGCAGTTCGCCCACTTCTTGGTTGACGAGATTGCGGCCAAGCACGTAGACAGAATCAAGGAGGTGTCCAGCCATGTGAAAACACTCACACAACTTCTTGCACATGGCGACAAATATGTTGCTTTGCATTTGTATGACACCGAATTTCTGAAGTAAATTTGAAAGCCGGGGGAGGCATAAAATAGCAGCATACGAATAAAAGTTTAAATTGGATCCAGAAGTACTATCGAATACAGGTTGATTTCAATAATTTCCATGGCTGTGTAAAACATAAACTCTGAGCCTGTATTTCGAAACAGCAGAGAAAATAAATCATTTCACAAGAACTGAGTTATCTACCATTACCTCAACATAATATTTACCAAAGGTAAATATGAAAATCTAGGTGAATATTTTCGAAATAATCTGTAATCTTTAAGTTATGCATTACATGGGAGAAATAATCATCGTTGAATCGTTGACTAGTTTTGGTAAGGATTTTAGGAGGAACTGTAAATATATTTTCAAACATGATCGTCAACAAATGAGAACAAATATTTTTTTGCTTGATCTTTCAAGTACTCAACAAACTGCAGATGCCAGAATAATCCCATAATTACATTTAAAGGCACGGATACAATATTAAGTGATGTCCAACTAAATAATAATTTATAAACTATAGCCTCCGCTCCATTAGAATAATTACATAGGAAATCATGATTAAAAATGGCTATCTATGACATCTATATGCTCAATTACGACTATTAGTATTAACAGCAATGAATGATCACTATGATGGATCACCATCACGGGAACGAAACTGAACGAATTCGTTCGGGGACCGTCATCTTACATTAACTCCTACTCATATTCAGTACTAATCATTCCAAACAATGAGCCAGTCTGTGACACGAATGACAATTCGGTGTCACGTACAAGCCAGTTTACAACTGGTTGACTGAGGCATTAACAGCATACCCCGAGCGCTATCTGCTGATTAGTCTGATGGAACGATAAGCCTTCCATTGCCGAATGTTTCCCAGCTTGTTACACTAGTTCAAGTATTTTTATAGCTCCTTGGCTATTAGCGGCAACAACTACTGGCGAACCCTTTTTCCACGCGACGGCAGACACGAATTCTGTGGAGTCATCAGAGCGTGGTCGCTCTAACATACTTCGATGATTATCAAATTTAAATGAGAACAAAGGCTTTGGTAGGGCTTTATAAAAGACGTATAGCGAGTTATTCTCTGAACCGCACGCGATGTAGTTCCCATCTGTTGCAAGACCAACAAAATTCTTTTCATTTGTGTGACCCTTGAAGGAACGCACAACGCTCATATCTTCCAAGTTCCAGAGCTTCAACTGACTATCCGTCGAAGCAGATACCAGTTCATCCTTGCTTGCGAACTTGACATAGCTGACAGCTTTTTTGTGTCCTTGAAGTACACCCAAAGGTTCCCTCGCATGACGGAAGTCGTAATAGTGAACGCAATGATCAGCAGATCCGAAGGCAATGTTGTATGTATTTTGAGGGCAGAATTTCACGCAGCAAACATTTGCTTTGGCTTCTAACACTGCAACAGAGCGCTCTGTGTTTGTAGACCAAAGTCTAACTTTTGAATCATCAGAGCCAGAAGCCAATAACCTGGGGTCTCCGTTACTCCAGTCCACACTCCAAACTCTCTTCTCGTGCTCGTTGAAAACCCTGCAAATATATGTGCAAGCGTTAGCAAAAATTTGATATCGCTTAATCTCACTGGTACCACAGTCAATGACCATATAAATGACAACCACATGATTTACCGTGTAGTGGATGATGTTCCTGCATCCCATAAAGTCACGCATCCATCATAATCTGAGCTTGCCAGAAAATTTTTGTAGTAGTTGCTCCAAGCAACACAACTAATTTTGGCTGTGCATGTTAACTCCGAACTCGGACAGTGTATATCTACAGAAGATCCTATTACTGTGGCATATTCAAATAACTTGATTTTACGGGTCACCCCGGCAATTGCAAAAAGTTCACTATCCTTATCAAATTCTATACTTGAAACAATATTTGAATTAGATAGCAAGTCTGCACTGTATGATAAGGTTGCAAGCGGTTTCAGTCTATGGTAACGTGATATCCGGCTTAGGGTTTCGCCAAACATATCCAAACTTTCATAAGAAACTGAGTCTACTTCACTCGGAACTTGCGCGTCATTCGATTTCGAATCAAACAATTGAGCATTTCTAGAGTCTAAATAAATTTGGGACAGGTCATTGAAATGGGCATAAATCCTCTTTTTCATTGAAGCCAAAGAGCACTGATCACTGTCCACACTGTTAAGCTTCTGCGTGTTGAATCCACTTCCGACACTTTCAGCTACGGAATTCGAATGTAAAGCAGCTGACGTCCCTTCTTCGGTTTTCAAAGTTGACCTAGAGGACGATGCAGCAGTTGATGCATGTTGCAAGTCTTGAGTAATTAGGTCTAATTCCTGTTCAATCGATTTCTTCTCTGTGACCTTTATCCTCTGAAGCTCCTTCAAGAAATCAACAGTAAGACACCTTCTCTGTTCTTCAGACTCAACTGTCAAGGCTTCTTTCCTCCTTTGTAACAATGACATCAAGATTTCAATGTCATTCAAGTTAAAGTTGGACACAATGTTCGTCACGAGCGATTCCCGAACGTCTCCATTGTTTGACAATGATGACGAGCTCTGTGAATCTAGCTTGATAGACTTGGCTTTCCGATTTTCTAAAAGTTCGTTCATTGCAAAATTTGGTACCAAGTCATCTTTAGTCAGACGAGCTGTACAACAAGGGCACCTAGACTGCTGGCCAATATGTCGAACGATACAGTCATTACAGAACGTGTGCCCACATTTAGTCACCTGAAATGATTCCCGAAATGTAAAACTTACACTTCCAAAGTTACTTCATGAACAAGCAAA
Organism: Bourletiella hortensis; assembly: GCA_034694225.1. Lineage (NCBI taxonomy): Eukaryota > Metazoa > Arthropoda > Collembola > Symphypleona > Bourletiellidae > Bourletiella > Bourletiella hortensis. The sequence continues at coordinate 4,320 of JAQFYD010000512.1, read as the reverse complement.
AACCAAGTATTCTCATACCTGAGGTTGCGAAAACAGTTCAAAACAAATAGGGCAGGACAATTTTGATGTTGGTGTCCATGATTCTGGGCACCCATTAAGTAATGAAGGATGGGGCCTTTTCTGACCCCTTCTGTTTCCCTTTCCAGCTTGTGTTGATACAGCCCCGCCACCAGAATCCGTGGAGGACGATGGTCGATTATTAGTAGGAGTTGGAGTACTCATTTTCTGCAACAATTATTAAAAACCGACTGAAAAAAATCACACCAAATACCCACAACCTATAACAACACGCAAATCATCATGAATGTGTCCCTTCAACGTGGACTTTCCAACCTCCAGAATCTCCAACTCTATCTACTATTACAAAACTAAACAGAATGCTACGTAAAAAGTTACTTACTTTTCTTCTGAGATTCACCTTCAACAAAAAATTAAGACTTCTATAGTCTTTTGCTAATTATTTTACACTAAATTATCTATGTACAAATGAACCAAAATATGTGGCCGTGTTTAACGTTGCTCACACCTGCAACAGAATGTCTCCTCCTAACCTATGTCAAACTCCAATGAAGTCGATTTCCATGGTAAAATAATTCTTTTAAGACTGACTGCCTCCCGGAAAACGATCCTGACCACAAGTAAGCGTATCTTCCTTCAAAAATATGCCTCAATGTGTATACTACGATCACTATGAGAATACTTGGCCTTCGCTTCAAAAATCCACCCAATGGAACATGCATGAGGTGGTAACTGTGACTGCTTGAGTTAAATAAGTCTAAATAGCTTGAATTTAGTAGTCAAGATCTGATAAATTACAAGCCCCATGGTCAATCTCCTACAACTAACGACAGTAGAACGATTTATTGAAAAAACCAGTCTAGTGTCTCTTGAGAAAGAACAGAGCGGCCTTAGCCTTAAGCTTCAGCTCGTCATCGTTTCAACACTTTTGAATAACGCCGGCAATGCAATGTGTCAGCTCTTGCTCATAGAGCTCGCTCGAGAAACGTTTGTCCTGCTATTACCACCGTTATCAGTATTTCACAATGCATCTGCGACTGAATCCTCGTAAAATTCCCAAATTTCGTATAATTAAAGCCTAAATCGAATTATGGCATGTCTCAACGTCTCATATGATAAAGCTTAGTATAAGGATCGCAAAACCGCGGAATGGGAAGTCATCAGGACATCATCACCGACTGTTAACGATACAGAGACAGTGGTCAGTGTTGGAGGTCGCCGCAGGTCACTGCGAGGGCTAACTGAAGTTAACGGAGTAGTGGGTGGCTTACGTGTCGCCAAAAGTATCTCTGTTGTTGTTGGAATGTTCAGATTTTAAAATACTTGAGTGATCTCCTTGGAAAGTCATAAAAATCAAAGCTATTCTTGTGGGTACAGTTTTACCCATGTGACCGTGTGTGGCTTTTGCTGTCATGGAAGCGTGAATAGTACTGTGAATCAATTCTGATCGATCTGAATAGAAGACAATAATTTCCAAACTTAAATGCTTTAAAGATGAACTTTTCTACATGACATTCCGCAGTGCAATAAAAATGGAGGGATTGTTCGTTAAAAGAAATATCTTGTGAGAGTCGATGTGTGGGAGCGTGTGTAATTCTCAAGTATTTAAGTTTCTCAATTCACTTGTAAAATCGTAACTGTATCATCATTGCTTTGAGAATGATCCATCCAGATAAAACTGACAGTATAAATCAAATCATGAATGGCTATTCTGGAAGCCAGGGTTGCATACTACTTGGCTTTCGCATGTACTACTAGCAATGTGGAGACACATGTGTAGTGTAGTTGTGCAGAAGCAGGGATTATTAAAGGGCAATACCTCAGCAGGTTTTAAGAATGGGAAGAATTGTGGTAAAAGATGGGAGTTATTACTACTACACTTTGATGATAATAGAAAGGAAAAAAAGAGACAGGATTGGATGGACCACCCCATCGAAACTGATGATCGGTCCTTAGGTTGACAATAGGAAGAAGTCATGATCTCCTACTGTGATTCTAATATATATCAAACCATTGAATTCATAAGGCTTATATTTCCACACGACATTCATTGACTCTTACCACTACCACCGTGGCCAGCCACAATGGATGTTATATTATAGAACCTCATGAAACATATGAAAGCCTAAAGGTTGTTGCAGCATCCTTTTGCTTGATTCATTCCTCCTCTACTGTCCTACTAATGCTCACACATATGGCTCAACACGGGGACGACACAGATATAGACACACATACGGACTCTTTAGCAACAACACAAAGGTTAGAATATCATCCCCATCTTTTATTCAATTTATTTCACCCGTCCGTGTTCCTAGTACTATAGTAACTACCATGATCCTATGAATGCGTACCATGTACTTTTAAACGACATATCCTCTGATAAAAGTTTATGTGTCGCCATTGTTACAGGCCATGTATTTGCTAACCTACGACAACATCACCCAATCTGAATACCTCTCTTCCTCAAGTGTTGGCCCCTCTTTCCTCCACCGATCTCATCCCAGCCAAGAGTTTCTGCCACAAGTATATAGCAAAATAGATGGTTCCAGTCCACAACTAATTGTATACTTAATACCCAAACAGAAATTATTATGAAATTTTCGGACCACCATCAAAGTGTGTGTATACATTGCCTTCCATAAGGGCAGTTCAGAACTCACTGCCTCTCTCTCTCTCTCTCTCTCTCTCTCTTTCACTCACATGGACAACATAACACCCGGGCAAATGTAGACTAGAGTAGAGCTATCATTCAGAAAAACCTCACATTGCTACAATCCATTCATAAATTCTGGAGATTTTCGGAAAAAGCTAGGAATAGAATGAAATTGGTCACAGTTTTGGGGTCACACGGAGGAGAGTTGTGAGTTGGAAGTTTATCCGTGAAAAATCTCATTGCTTTTGCTGACAAATGAGTATAGATCAATTGGGATATTTGAAGGATCGTAGTGGAATAATGATGACAACGTGTACAGGGCATTTTATCCTTAACAATTGAATTATATGAACAATAATAATCCCTCTTCAAGTCCACCACCACTACTGCTACTGCTTTACTTTAGCCATAATAGCCACACAACATCTCTACGACACTGAAAGTCTTTTGGTTTTAGCCTTCTATCAAAGGGGTCCTACAACATTATGGGACAGTAGCGTGCGGTTGCACAGACAGACACAAAGCAAGAGAAATATATGTAGCACCTACTTGAGCCTACTTCATCAGTAGAAGATCAGCTGTTATTTTGTATAAGATTTGAGAAGAAGAAGAAGAGGTGTACAATTGGGTGCTATTCAATGTAGACTGTACAGTGGGACAAGCAGGGAAGAAGAGGCTATTGTCATTTCAGGTGTTCGGCACCTTTTGATATATCCTTTGAGCTGAATAGTTGCGACTCGGACTGAATTTTGCCGAAACGTGTGACTTAAGTGTTCCTTCTTTTATTCTCCTGTCTTGACTTCTTCAAATTAGTAATCTTAGACGCTATACACTTCAAATAACACTCTTCTCGACTTTTAAATGCTTTGAAACCCAGGCTGTTAGCCGCCTTAGTAGAGGACCAAGTAGTCTTCCCATCAAAACATACATGGGTTACTTACACAGCCAAAAGTATGGAGGGGGCTATTGTAATCTATAGTGTGACAACAACTTACAAGGATCGGGTGAGCGTGAGCACATCACATGTCAACAATAGCTAATCCTTGTAATCCTTAGCTGGTTACACTCCTCTTGTTATTCCACTGACTTTTACCTTCCAAGTCCTCCTGAATAGCACTGAATGAGTTAAGATTCATATTTTATAATGCGTTTTTATATCACAACAATTCTGACAGCAGTCAGTTGGATATCTTATTTGATCCTTTAGTAATGGTGTGTGCTCAACGAGGTGAAAGTGTGAGGTGAGGGACTAATGTGTCCGACATATAATGCTTCTTCCTTTAAACTCCTCTCATTAGCCTTCTCATGAAACGAGTATTTTTGAGAGTTTTACAGAAAACAGACTCCTGTAAGCTGGAAGTTGACTTTTGAGACTATATTTGAGCTAGAATTGTAGCTTTCTACAGCATTTTTCAAAGATCACTATGGCAAAGGTCGTTCGCACGGTACAGAAGACGATTGCGATTGCTATTTTCATCAGTTTTTATTAGCGAAAAAAGAATTATTTTTGATAGCTTCAGCGATACGACAATACACTGTTGGGGGCATAAATCCTGTTGAAACTAACGGTGAAAATCTTTTTGTCAGTTCATGTCAAGCTGTTGACTTGAATGGCGACGACTGAAGTGGCTCAGGAGGGCGGGATGCTT
>JAQFYD010000511.1:0-17987 GCA_034694225.1 Bourletiella hortensis | reverse complement strand
CCTCTATAAATGATAAATTCTCATTTATAAAGGCAGTTTCAAAATTTGGCAGTCGAATTTTTTTTGTCATTTATAGAGGTTTTACTGTATATTTTTTAGCATGTGAAAATTAAAAAATAAAACTTTTGTACTAATTTTGAATTTAGTATTATAAAATAGTAGATATTTGTGTGTATTTTTTAGTATTAAAATCGTTTTTAGATTTCATTAAATTTAAGGTTTATATTTTTATTTTTCATTTTACAGCGGCAAATTTTTTGCCTTAAATCTTTTAAATTTCAATTATAAAAATCAGGTTGGTTTAAAAATTTAAATAATAATACCCTAAAATTTTAAAATGCCTTGAATTTTGTTTTTTAAGATCAAACATTATTAAGAAAATGGTTATTCGATCTATACAAAAATTAACTGTTTTTGAATGCTTATAAGTTGAATTTTGCCATGATATGTATTTTAAATTTGTATTTTATTATTTGGCTAAAATGCCCTAAATATTTTGAAATCTACAGCTAAAAAAGGTAACGACCCACTAATTAGGGGGGCAGTCAGACATATTAAATCATTCCACTAATTATCATAAATTTTAAAAAAATCAAAAAAGGGAAGAAAAATAAAATCCAAAAATAAAAAGTTTTCTTATTTTTAATATAAAAAGGTCAATAATGATAACATAATTTTAATAGATTAATTTTATTTTAAAATTAAATGTATTTTTATTAATAAATATTAGTAGAAAATAGTGTTTTGTTGATTTTTTTATCATGTTTTAATATGATTTCATTTGTTTGACTGTCCTCCTCATTAATGGGTCGTTACCTTTTTTTAATTTAAGAGGGCTGTTTAATTTATACCGTATTGTGCAGGAGAATCCAATAAAGGATATTATTAAAATATTCAAAAGATAAAAAACCACATATTGAAAAAATAATTGAAATTCACACATGTATTAGCCGCATATTTTATAGTATCTCAGTACCATGTTTATTAATTCATTTGTGAGAAATTGCGTCTCATTTTTAGTTCCTTTGAAATTGTCTGTGTTTCAAAGGGGTTTGAGGTTTATCGCTTTAATAAGGAATAATTAATTGAACAAAACTAAAACAGTAAAAAAGTCTGTTTTAAGAAGTTTATACTTTAATTTATTCATTGTATACAATTAATTTTGTAATGATTGAGTACTATAAAACTTATAAAGCAAAATTTGAAATATCTATAAAAAATTAATTTTAATTTATAATTACAATTTTAATAGAAATAAAATCTCATTGTTTAAAATAATTTAATATTATTTTGTAATATATTTAATCAATTGCAAAAACTAATTTAATTTCACAATATAAAATAAAAAATTATTAGAATTTTGATCATAATTTATTATAAATAATTATTAATATACTTATTGAATTTTTATATTAACACATAAGGTGTGTTAAAAAATAAACGTGCAAAAAATGCATAATATTTTGATCAATAATATCTCAAAAATTTATTTAATCATTAAAAAGACTTAAATATATCCTCCATTTAATTTAATTACCTTTTCAATTCACAATTTAAAGGATTCTGTCAATTTTTCTTAATCTTTTATAAGATACGAATCCCATGCAAATTTAAAACGCTCTTTTATCTCTTCAACTGTTTTTGGTAGAGGATCATAGTATATTGAATCTTTTAGTATTACCCATAGGTTTTCTATTGTATTTAGATATGGAGTTTTTCCGGACCATTTGCAGTCACCAAGAATATTTATATTTTTCTTCTTAATTTGATCAAAAGTTTGTTTTTGTATGTGGGGTGTAGCTGAGTCTTGAACAATATTCCTCAAAATTTTTTTGAAAATTGACCTTGTTATCAAACATTTCTAAATATTGGTTTAAAATTTGTGTTCTTTAATACTCCCCATCTACTTTTTGACCAAAAGCAATAAATATTGATTGTGATTTTCCTTTTGAACAAATGCCACCTGCAACCATAACTTTAATATTGTATTTTAGAATCATGGTGGGCGGAACATTTGAAATTTCCTCTGTACGATATCTTCTATTCTTTCTCTGGCTAGCAGTATCTAATTCAATGCATGTCTCATCTGTAAAAAGTAGATGATCTCTCATTTGTTTCGCCCTCCATTCATTACCTAAATATCCTTTTTCTTGCAAATTTTTGGCAAAACTCATACGATCATATATGTTTTTAAGCTTAGTTTTTGCTTAATAGGATATTTAAAAGCTCTTCCCCCCCCCAATTTGTGGTTTTTAAATAATTATGTATAGTCACATGTGTTATAGTTTTATTGATTCTTATATTTCAATTTTGCTTATATAAAATACGAGCGGTTTTTCGCAACGAATCATTGTAGTTTACATAAAAATGCTCTTTAATTTGATGTTTATCATAAGTACTAAGCTTTGGCTTTCTACCGTATCCTGTTTTGGTTTTAACAGAAGCTCTGTTAATCCACAAATAGATAGTAGTTATTGACACTGCCAATTTCTTTGAAATTTTCTTTACAGGCATTCCTTCATCATATAATGTTTGAATTCAATATCTATTTGCAATGTAACTTTTTAATCTATCTATACTTATTATTGAACAAAAATTTTAAAATTTTAATATATATTGTGGTGGTAAATAGCTTTTATATTTAGGAAATTTAATAAATTTGGCGTGTACATAAATTTTTTAAACCCCATTATTTAAGTATAAATTAGTAATAATTATTATTATAAAAATCTAATGAAAAAAAATTAACTATTCATTAATTTCTATAATATACCACCAAGTAGGTATTTTTGCTTTATAGTCTTAATAATAAATATATATGTATTTTTAATTAAATAAAAGTGAATTTTTTAACATATGGCAGTTTTCATTTTAAAAAGATAGTTTTTTATCGGAAATTTATTGAATAGCCAAAAATAAAACTAAAAGATTGGTTTAAAAAAATAGTATATATAAAGTTTTTGTACTACCTTAGTAAAAACCGGATGCTTTTTATTCAAATCGACATTTTTAATCAATATTATTAAACCCTGAATACTTTATCAATTTTAGGCCTCTATTGTTAAAAATTTAAATATTTATTGTAGGTACAATATAAAATACAAAAGTTTCACTCACTATTAATTTAAATAAGTTATTAGTACCTAAATATTGCATAGTTTTTTGTACAAATATTCAGAATTGGGTGTAGTGGAATTTTTTCAAAAACTGTGTTTTACAAATGAAAACTGCCATATTACAATAACCAAAATTTTTGAAATAATGATAAGTTATGTTTAAGACTCAAATTTAAAAAAAAAATATCTCCCAAAATTGATATTTATCTATTTATTTTTCATATTAGTTTGATCATTAATGCATATAAATAATTATGATATATATTTACTCTTTAAACAAAAAGTAAAAAGATAAATATTATTAAAACAAGTCTTTTTTGATCTCGATACGCTCGATTGTTTATTGTTCAACAAACTTGTTTTATATTTAGGGGTTAAAAAAATACAGAAAAAAGTCAGATGCAACAAAAAAAGACAGATCAGTCTTTTTATCAATTAAACTATATTTGGTAATATTGAAAAATTTCAAATTAAAATACGAAAAAATAACAATATTATAATTTTTATGATATTTGTATTTTTCCTTTAAACAAAAATAAGGGGTATTCATGTAATTTCCTGGCAAATTCTGTACAAAATGTATTAAAAAAGACAGATATCTCTCCTTTTTAAATGAGGTATAAAAAAGCACTCAGTAACAAAAAAACAATACATAACGTGAACTTTGATTTAAAAAATATGGTTATTTCATCTGTACCGATTTTAACCCCTATTTAATTAAAAAGAAGCACCAAGTTTATTTAATTAGGTTTTAAATTAAATTGGAATAATTTTAAAACACGTGAAAATCTCTAAAAAAGTATAAAAAAGACGGAAAATTGTCCTTTTTAATTAAGGTATAAAAAAGCACTCAGCGTTTGAAAAAAATACATAATGCAAACTTTATTTTTAAAAATATTTAGTTTTCATTTGTACCGATTTAAACCCTATTTTTATCCTATATTTAGCTAAAATTTTATTTAAAAAATAATCATTAATAATAAATATGCAATAATTTTAATTATATAATAATCTTTATATAATTAAACACATGATTGCAAACAAATTTTGGATATAGAGAAAGGGTTATGCCAGAATACTCAAGTTATATAAGTTATTAATTGTTTAAAGATGCTTATTTACCGTGGTGATATAATTTTTTATAAATAACCGTAAAAGCCTTGAAAGCAGATATTATTTATGGAATTTGAGACTCATGATATTAAGAGTTTCTTTAAAAGAAACTTTTTTTAACTAAAACTTGCCGATATTGAATAATAATAACTATAAAAAATTTATAAATAATTTAAACATCATGATTTATAGAATATTGTTGGCAAAATAAAAATATTTATTAAGAAACATATTAATTTTTAAGCAAAATTTTATTAATGTCGAATGAATAATAAGTAGAGCATTACAGTTTCAGCTATTGGTTAATATAAGCAATATGATAATATTAAAATACAAATTTGTCTTATCATTCAATATGATAAAAGTTTGAAAATTATTATAAATATTCTATTAAAAGTAAACAAAATTTTATCAGAGACTATACTTTAGCTTAATTAAGATCTTTGTTTAATTTGATATAAAATTATTTATATAATTTTATTAAATTATACAACTATTTTCATTTAATTAACTAATTTCAAATTTTCAAAAATAATCTTATTAAAGTAAAAAAATCAATTAGTTCTTGATAATTAAACTGAATAATCCACATTTGTAACTCAATCAGAAACTGCAAATAAAGTATGGTCTTTTTTAATGCTTTAAACTAATATCAAAATTGTAAAAATCTAGTAAATTAGTTGAAAATAATTAATATTAATTAATAAGTAACATAAAAATTAGTTAGTAATAAATTGGGGCGCCCTCAAAGGACGCTCGAATTATTGACAGACAAAATTTGAAAATTATATATATTATATAAGATTGGTAATTTTCGAAAAATTAAGAAAATGAAATTTTGAAAAATAAAAAATTTAAACCTATAAATCATAAAACTATAAATTAGAGAAATCGTAACACCAAAAAAATTAAAGCGAAACGACGGAATGACTGAATCAAAGAGAATTAGTAAATATATATATATAGTATAAATGTGATTGAATTTAGAGCTAATATAACTAATTGCTATGTTTATTTCAATAATTAACACAAAATTAATAATATAATTTTTTACTTATTAATGGTAATGAAATTTAATAATTTTAACTAACATTAATATTGAAGCTCCTTAGTTTAATACTAATATATTTATAAAATTTCTTATAGATTCATATAAATTTAATTTAATTCAAGCATCTGGACCAAGATTAGCTAGAAGAGTCAGCGAAATAAAAATTTTGAATAAACTTATAAATGTATTGGAAATTCAATTAAATGAAAAGTCTTTGCAATATGACAGAGTGAGACATTTATTATTTATCAATACAAAACAGAAATATCAAACAATTATAAACACTGGTTCTGTGATGGGACATTTTACAACGCACTAGAATAATTTTAACTATTTCATACATGCTTCGATTCATTAAAACATCTGAATTCTTGTAATATATTTTGTTTTATATATAAAGATCAAAGAGCTAATAATTTTATTCTGAATTTTTAACCAACCTCATGTGTATTATTGATCGCAATATTTTACTATTACTACCGATAAATCTACTGTAAATACTATTCAAAAAGTTTATTAAGGGACAAAATAATGTATGTAATTTATATTTTAATTTAGTCATATGAAAAATTTTAAAAATTATACTTGTAAAATTTTTATAGTTGATAAGATAATGCTTTAACTATTATATGTTTTAAAATTGGTTATTTTATATAAGAAGGCCTTATAATTATATCAATATATCTATTGAGAATAGACAATAATTTATATTTATAGAATATATAATTTCATAATATATTAAACAAAATTTAGAAAAAAATTGCTGTAAGTATGCATTGGCCCTATAAAGTTTCATATGAATTATATGCCACGTATTATAGATCTTTATTATTCCTCTTAGTGTAAATAACTCTTTAAAGTGATATATAATGAGTTCAAAATTTCTTTTGCCATGAAACATTCTAAAATTAATAAGTTAGTTGAAAATAAATTAGAATCATGATAAATATGGTGATATATACTTTTTATCTAAAAAATTTATAATAGAAATTTAAAAATAAGTTAATATAAAAATTAAATTATAATATATAAATAAAACCGGTAACGACACATTAATGAGTGAGACAATCAGACATATTAAAACATTTGACTGATTATCACAATGTCTCAAAATAATCAAATAGGAGAATAAAAAAGTAAGAAAATTTTGACCATAAAATATAAAAACAGTAAAAATTTATAATTAAGTTTTAAAAAACTAACTTGTATTATTTATATAATAAATTTAATTAAAAAATATATATAAAATAATAGGTTTTGATAATATTTTAAATTATGATTTAATATGATTTCATATGTTTAACCGCTCCCCTTATTAATGGAATCGCTACCATAAAACCAATTTTAAAGATTTATATAAATATTTTTTGGTTATTGGTCTATTTGATGAAGATTTTTAATTTAAATATTATTTTTTGTAAAATAATATATTACTATAACTAAAAAGTTCTAATAACACGAACTATTCACTTAAAAGTCAAGTTATAAAAACGTATATTAAATTATTTAAAATGTGAATTTCTTAAACTCAATATCATTTTAAAAATGTAAATCTAAATTATTTTGATCTATTAAATAAAAATAATAAAATTTTTTTTAAAATAAAAATACTGTATTTTACTCATTTTCTGCTCATAATAATAAAAAACTAAACCAATTTTTATTATAATAAGCGTAAATTTCAATAATTTTTTGTTTATTTTATGTTCCTAAAAATCGCTTATTGTGACAATTTTATTATTTTTAACATCTGTGCATTTTTATATAAATGTATATTACATATGAGCAGAAAAAGCGTCTTTATGACGGCGGAGAAAAAGCGTAAAATACGGTAGTTTAAAATATTCATTTATTGATATATTAAAGAACTAACATTTCGAATTTTATATTAAACCTTATAAAATTGTGACTTATATAAATTATCATTTAAATAAATAGTCTTATGACACCTTAATGACATTATTGAGCATTTTTATATAAAATTTACAATTATAATTTATATTTTTATTTAGAAAATTTTAAATTAATTTTTACTTTACGATTAAAATAGTTTGCAAAATTGTTGGTTTTGTTTTGATAAAATTATTAAATTTTAGTTTTTTATTCAAACATTATTATACACAAACTGTTAATAATTGTATACTTATTTTAATAATATAAACTTTATATGGCTTTTTTATCTATAAAATATAATTAAATTTTTTAAAGTATCGATAAAATCAAATAGTAAAATTTTTAAAATCGACCTCTTGTTTTACACATGTTATTATCTACAAATTTAAATAATTGATTTATAAATTTCTAGTATCTTTTACACTTTAAATTGTGATTTTTTAGACTTTTTAATAAATTTGTTTAGTAATTTTATATATAATAATTAATTTTTTCCTTAAATAAAAATTATATAAAATAACTCGATTAGATTTTTGTTTTTGTATTTACAATTTGAATAAGTTATAAATAGAATGTACAAAAGTTTGCCTTTAAATTTTACATTTAATTGAAACCTCTTTGAGTATTTTTCGCTTAAAAAATTTGCAATATTTTCCGCTTATAATTATCAAAATATTACATAAATTTATTTAGAAAATTTAAACAGCACTTTCTTAAATGTGATATGTTTTATTCAATATATTAGCATTATTTAATGCTACCATATATTTTTTATTTATTTTTTTGAAATTTAGCATTTAACATATTTAATATGAGAAAATTTAAGGTCAAAATTAATTTTCATCAATTTTGTAATGTAAAGAAAATTTTGGATCTTTTTTGTTTTTCTCCCTTAGTTATAAATATATTAACTAACCGGCTCTTATATTTAAGTTTAGAAACATTCGAAAGTCAAATTCAATATAATGTTGTAGTGTTGATGAATATCAACAATATCAACTATTTTAAGATAATTTTAATTATCATAATTTGATAATTAAAAGGAGTTTAACTTTTTAATTTGAAATAAAAGTTTGGTTTATTTAAAGTATTATAGTTCTTAATAGGTTTTGTATAATATTATGAAAAGTATTATAAAAGGAAAAGTTACTAATTGTAGTAAAGATAATAAAGACTGTAGAAAAGATTCCCCCACTACAATAACAAATAAACTATCTCACTAGACTTTTTATAAATAATTTTATAGTATTAATAAGATTGAGGATAGATTTTGATATTAATTAATTTGTAGGATAACATTATAAGTAAGTTAATTTTTTAGAAATATAGAATAGAGCTTAAACTTATAGTTTAATAACGTAATTTTATGGCATAGTATAGTATTGGTATTTGAAATATTAAATTTATTGTACTGGTTTTAAGTAAACTTCTTTTTTTTGCTCTAAATCATAAGTGTAATAAATAAAATTTATGGAAAATGTATGATTTGATATATTTATAGTATTTACAGGTTTTATGCGCAAAAAATTCTAGCAAAATTTTTTGTAAATAATTTGACAAATCATTAGTTTTAATAATCTTAATTTTTATCCCTTTAATTTTTTTCAATTAACTTTTAATAATAATCTTAATTTGACATTTTTTTGTGTCATTATTTTTGACTTACAAAAATACATTATCTTAATTAAAAACATACGTGATATTTTTGAATGAATCGGTCGAAATTTTTGCACATAAAATCTGTGAAATACTGTAGTACCGTATTTAACGCGTTTTCTGCGCAAAAAATGTACATTACATCTGCGCAGAAAACGCGTTAAATTTACAATTTACATGTTTTCTGCGCAATCTAAGACAAAAAATTAAATAATCATGTTTTTGCAAAAAATATCGTTTTCAATATATTTGCATACGAATTAGGATTTTGAGCGTTTGTCTAAAAATCATTTTTTACATCACATAGCATGATAATTACATCATTTTATTTTATTATCAAAAAGTAAAAAAATGCAATGATTTATTAATTTGAAGTATATTTAAGGCATGTACATTTTTTTGTAAATGTACATTACATCTGCGCAGAAAACGCGTTAAATACGGTAGTCGATCTTGCGCAAATAACCTGTCAAATTTTTTAATTTCAGGTTATTTGCGCAAAATGATTTAATTTTAAAACAATGAAATAGATATCAAAGTTGATAAAAAGATAAAATAAAAAAATCTCAATAAAACTGTAAAACGAATAACACCAATTACACATTTAGATTTTTATTGATTTTGATCAGGATTTTATTACATCAGTTTAAAACCTGATCAAAACAATGATTTAATCATTATTTAAATTACAATAATAAGCATATTATAATAATTTCTTATTTAATCAATAAAGCTAAAAAATGTCCAGATAATTTTTTTGCTTATCATTCATTTTTCAGCTTGGCACATGTTTCATAACATGTACATGCGATCTGCGCAAATAACCTGTCGATTTTTTGCGCAAATAACCCATGAAAGACTGTAAATTAAAATGTGATTTTTTATTGTTTTAAGTTAAATATCGTATAAATAAAATTCTTTTGCGTTTCTGGGGTTTTAATTTTTTTGAAATATAAACAAAAAGTCAGTAATAATTTGCATGGTAATTATCGCACTTTGTTGGAGAATGTAATTTCCTTATAACTCATATAGCAATACTTATTATCATTGGCATTAATATTTATCAAAATTCTAAAATATTTTTTTAAAATATGTGAATTTAGAAACCCTAAAAATGTTTACCAACAATTCCACAATAGTAAATCTAATTTTAAATAATATATTAATTGGGTATAACATACTATATTATAAGCGTTATTTTTATTAATATAGTTTAACAAATTTGTATGCATCATAAATTATTAGAGTGAAAAATTTTTCTTTATTTTTTGTAATTCATTTTTTCATATATTCGTTTTGTTCAATAGTAACCTAAAGTATATACTTACAACATCAATTTATCCAATATTCTAAAAGGTAAATTCTATTAAATGGCGCCAAAAATTTAAGTGTAAACACCCCTTAAAAAATACGGTCACTTTGGTTCTTATCTATTCAAATTAAAAAAATTTTACTTCTAAAATCATGATTAAAATTTTGAAAAAAATTCATTCAATTTCAAGAAATTGATATCTTAATATTTTACTGTTATAAAAAATATTTAAATCTTTCGATATTCATTTATATTTATTATTATTATTACTACTATTACTATTTTTGGCACCAAAAAGTTAAGTATATCTATTTATAAAAATATCGACAATTCAGATCTAATCAATTCAATTCTAGAATTTTTCAAGTTATATGAACAGAATAAAGGATTGTTACCTTTTTATATTGAATAAGAGGCTATCTAAAGGTGAAACACAGCTTTAAAATGGTCAATTAATTGATTTTCAAAAGAATTTGGATAAACTGATATACAGTAGTGTGATTTTTATAGGACATTTTCTGTCCTATAAATTAACAATGCCCTATAAATTAAAAAATTTTAAAAATCCAAAACGCATGTTTTGTGTGAAATATAAAAACATAATTTTTAAGTGCTTTAAATAAAAAATATATTTTTATAAGCTCATTTTTGGAAAACACTCGAGTTTAAAAATTTCCTTTTTTGGAAATTTTTGTTTGATATTCAGGTATTTTGGTTTTCTATTATAATTTTTACAATAATTTAGATTATTAATTTTAAAAGTCATTTTAATTACGTTTTGTTGGAAACCTAATCAAAAAGAATAAAAATCATCCAATTTTTTACTTTTATGTATTTTTAATTTTGTTTCAAAATTTAATTTTCAATTTTTTGTGCCCTCTAAATATAACCTGTTTTCTAATAAATTGGTCTAAATTTTAATAATTAAATCATTCTTGCACTCTATATTTACACAACCCTATAAAGTTAATTTTTCTTTTTATTAGCATGCTGCGAGAATTAAATAAAATTTTAAAATCAAAGATGTATATGTTTGTATGGAAGCTAAATTTTAATTTTGAGTGGTTATTTATTATTTTTATAATATTTTTTGGCTATTTGCCCTATAAATTTTGAAACATACAGCTAAATTTGTGCCCTATAAAAATCACACTACTGTATATATTTCTTGCAAATTAAAAAACATTTTTATATACAAAAAATATTTTATTACTAATATTTCTGAATTTAAATCTAGATAAAAAATTTAAAAATTTTCGGCTAAAAGTCCGTTCGGCGAGTTGTCCTTTGGTGATATGTTCAGATACCAAGTATATCAACACAAAATGGATTTTAGGCAGTAACTGAAAACTTGCATAAAGATTTATTATGTTTAAATGAACAAATGGCTTGAGAATCTATAGTGATGATGGTACTAATCATTTGCTAATAATGTTTTTATACTTTTCAAACTAATTACTACTTTATAGATAATATTTTCAAAAAATTTATCAAGTTATGATTATTTATATATTCAAATAATTTTTCGATTATAAGAATTTTTTCCAAATATAAGCCTATTTGCTTGCTTTGGGTGTAAATTATTTTCTGAAAAATACCAATTTTCCGAATATAAGTGCATACTTATTTACCGAAAATCCCGGTAATACGAAAACTATTCCAACAAAATGAGAGTTCTACATACAATTTTGACCTATAGGTAAAAAAATTATCCGAATGTTTTTTGGTGTTGTTTCTGTATATGGCAATTTTCATTTTAAAAAAATAGGTTTTTATCGGAAATTTATTGAATAGCCAAAAATAAAAATGAAAGGTTGGTTTACTAAAAAATAATATACAAAATGAATTTATACTAATTTTGTAAAAATATGATTGTTTTTATTCATATCGACATTTTTTAATCTATATTAATCAAACGCTGAATACTTTATCAATTTTAGATATCTATTGTTGAATATTTCGATATGTATTTAAAGGAAAATATCAAATACAAAAGGTTTGATATTGTAAACTCAATAAGTTCTTAGCATCTAAATATAGCATAGTCATTTTTTACAAAGATTCGAAAATTGGGTGTGGTGGAATTTGTTTCAGAAACTGTGTTTTTAAAATGAAAACTGCCATATTACATTATAATTTTAATAGTATTCTTGTAATATTGAGGGGCTTATTTATAAAAAGAACAATAAATGTTTGCCAAAATTATAGAGGAAGCTTTAAAAATTAATTAATTTTTATGATCTTATATCGAATAACTTATAGCTTTGATTAAATACATTTGAAGGAAATTGTTATATTACAAATAATTTTAAAATAAAATCAATACTTTTAAATTAAAATTTAGTATCAATAATTTTGTAATATTCTAGACTAAAACTCGAAGAACCTGGATTCGAGAGGTCCCGTAACCGAGTAATTGACATTTCAAAATCCGGATATCTGAAAATCCCCAAGTTTTTGAAAAATTCTCTCTGAGCCCGGACAACCACACCCTCTTTGAAGTCCGGTACATTCCTGTAATAAATAGAAATTATTGTTTAATTAGAGAAAAATAGAAAAGGTTACATTAATAAGCAAAATAATTTTATGAAAAAGCAATAACAATACTAAGGCAGGTGACTCTACAAAGGCTTGTAACTAATCAAAGAATAATTTTGATTTAATTGATAATTATTTTCTTCAATATTATCCTCTAATATCATTATAAGTAAATTGATATATACCTTCGCATCTATGTCTTTTAACTGATATAAACCCTTTTTTCAACAAACATTTATGTTTTCCATCTATATTTTTTCCTTTAAGATTAGTAACAATATCTTGATGTCTTTTATCATTTTTAGATAATCCTAATTCTCTTTCTCTTTCATCTAATTTAAATTTTGCTTCTTTTTTCATTTCTTCATTTTCAATTCTTGCTTTATTTACATTTTTCTCTAATTCTTCTACCTTTTGTTTTAAATCAGTAGTCTTATCTAAGTATTTTTTATCTAGTTCCTGGTATTCTTTACTTTTAAACTCGATTACTTCTTGATATATAGTAACCATTTTGTTGTAATTAACTAAAATTCGACTAAATATAAATTAATTAATTTTACTTCAAAACAAGTAATTGTTTTTCGTATTCTGCAATATTGTTGTTAAAGTTGTATTTTAATGCCTCATTAACTGCTTCTAGATCTTCATTTTTAAAATGTAATAGCTTTATATTCTGGTTATACTCCTCTATATGAATTTCGTTAGAATTTATAATCGATTTTAAATCGCCTAATTTATCATTAGAATTTTTATTATCAACAAGTAATTCATTATAAGAATTTTCATTAGAATTAATTAATAATTTTAAATCTTTTACTTCGAGTGTAGAGTCTTGATATTTTTCATTTAATTCTTTATATGATTTTTCATGATTTTCTAGTAAATTTTTCAACTCATTTTCGTTTGTATTTATTATTATTTTCAAATCACATACTTCTGCTATAGCTTTTAAATATTCTTCCTCCAACTCATTGTATAATTTTTTATGTTCAATATTAATGTCATTAATTTGAATGTCCTTATCAGCAATAAGCTTTTTATAATCATTTTCAATTTTTTTCTAATAATTTAAATAGTATAATAACCTTTTCAATATTTATTTGGTTAAATTTTTTATTCTAATATATAAACTAAATTAATATCGTCTTCATTTTTTATTTCATTAAATTTTTTAATCTAATAGATAAATAAATTAGGACACATACTTTTTAATTTTTAATTTGATTAATTTTTTTATTCTAATAAATAAATAAAAAATCATACATTTTCATTAATAATGTGATTAATTTTTTGAATCTAAAGCATAAATAAAAAGATATACATTTTCATTTTTAATATTTTTAATCTTGTTAATCTAAACATATAAAAAATATTACATATTCATCTTTTTGACATAATATTTCCTTTTCTTTTTCAGCTATTATTGAATTTTTACTATCTGGTTTAGATTTTAATTCATTATTTTCTATAGTTAATCTCTCTTTATCTTTCTGAATATAAGATTATAATAAGTTACTTTTGCAGATTCATTTATTTTCATTATCTCTTTATCTAATTTTTCATAAATATCAATTTTCATAAATAATATATTTGCTTCATAAATAACTTTATCCACTTCATCTATATGTTAGTATTAAACTACCGTTAAATTCTCTTATATCCTTACGTATAGCTTTAAATCCCTTTTCCAACTCATCACATCTTTTATTCATTTGCTCGAATAATGTAATCATTTTGAAAATTTTTTAAAACATGATCTGCATTGAATATTACCTAATGCTTTTGATGTAGCAGAAAAATTTAAAGCCACAATAACACCTTCTCTCAATGATCTAATAGTATTTTTTGTATATTTTAAGTCAAAATGAATTTTATTTACTTATATTAATTTGTTGTTTTATTATTCACATAAGTAAAATCATGTGATCAATATCTTCAAAATTTTTGCCAATACAATGTAAAGCATTTTTTACCTTGGCAGAAATATCTATTACTGCTTTAATAAAACTTTTTTTATTATTCATTAATATTTACTCTTTTGATTATTTTTTATATACGTCATCAAAATCTATAATAAAAATTATTAAGAGATAAAAAAATATCAATTGATTTAATACAAATAACTAAATAGTAAATATATGTAATTTATTTTATGTTTTTAGATTAGATAGATCTTTATGTTTTGTAAAAACATGTCAGTGAAATTATGTTAAAATTTATTATAAACTACAAGTGTGCCAAGGTATCTTTTCTGATTTTTGTATTTATTATTCAATAAGAATTCAATATGATTTTATGAAATAAAAGCACTTTGAAGTTTTTTTATAGTTAAATCAAATACCAACTAAAAGATTTATTATTTTACAAGTTTTCTATGAAAAAATGGTTTATATGTGATATTTAAACAATTGAAACTTTAAAATGAGTATCCCATTAATATGCAAAATATTGCGTTAAAAAGTTTAAGTTAATTTTAAATTTCTAATGATTATGATTTAGTACATTAAAATAACCTTTATAGCATGCATTATTATACATGGCAGTTTAAATTTTAAAAACACAATTTCTGACAAAATTTACCACACCTAATTTTCGAATGTTTGTACAAATATAACTCTGCTATATTTTAATGTCAAGAACTCATTAAAAATACAAATAAGTGAAATTCATGTATTTGATATTGTCCCTAAAATACATGTTGAAATTCTCAACAATAAAAATCTAAAATTGATAAAGTATCTAGAGTTTTAGTTATGTCGATTTAAAATTTTTGATATAAAATCATCCTATTTTAATAAACATATTATAAAAACAATATATATATTATTTTTTAGTCAACCTAGCCTTTGGATTTTGTTTTCGGCTATACAATAAACTTCTGATAAAAAATTATCTTTTCAAAACGGAAACTGTCATATAGCTATATAAAATCAAAATGAATGAAAAACTTCTATTAATATTAATAAACTAGACAATTACATCATCTGATGATTGAGTCTAAACTTTTAATGTTTAATAATTAAAATAGATAATTCTATTCATGTACAAATTAAGATTTATAAATATTGAATACAATATGGTTTTAAATTTTATAATGACTCCCATATAATAAAGTAAATAATAAATCTTTATTGGTAGACATAAACTTGCATAAGTATTTATGATATTTCTACTTCCATAATAGGATTCTCTTTTTTCTATAATGTATTAATAAATAGAATAATTAAAACAAAATTCTATTCATTAAATTGTAGTACATTAAGATTAAAACTTTTGCTTTTAGTTCATTGAGATACAAATACATTAATTGCATTAATCTTAGAATTGTTCAATTTCTACAACTTTATTCTCCATTAAAATACGGACTGCATTTCTTATGATTATATGCTAGTATTGATATATGATTCTTAATGTAAAAAATCTTAAATTCTTTTATACTTATACTAATTATTAGTATTTATAAGTATTGGAGTTTTTTATACATGGGAAAACTGAATATCTATATTTAATTATATATTTTGTAAAACCAAATGTTCACATCAAAAATATTATTAGGTACATTCAAAATCCTGATAGCATAGAAAGTACAAAATTTGGTACACAGCTCGTACTAAGCTTTTAAAAATCAAAAATATATTAATGCTTTAATATTTTTTTACTGTATGTTGTTTATATCAATTTTTTAATCTATTTTTGCAAAATAATCAACTTTTGATTAGACAGGTTTTTAGAATTATGATTAAATCAAAATAGATAAACATTTAATTATAAGAATTTGAACTTAATTACAAAAATTATGAATACAACTTATACCATTTTAATTTAAAATTTTTAATTTTGGCTTGTTTTTGATTAAAAGGATATTCGTGCTCTGTTAACATATGGAAATATTAATATTTATTAAGACTAAAATTTTCTTTAACAATATTAGCTCTGTGTAAATTTACAAAAAAATGAAGTGGTCAAAGAAACTTTACATATTAAATATTCAGGCTAGTTGATAAAAATATATAATCTTTGTCAAAACAAGCCATAAAGTAAAACCTTTGAAATAAAGTTTATGGATAGTGGTCAAAATCGTGACAGATGAAACTTCTATATTTTTGAAAAACAACTTCACATTTAAATAGCTTTTTTAATTCTTAACACTTTTATATTGTATTTAAAAAATACATATTTCTGTCTTATTTTCATAATTTTTGACAGATTTATTTCTGTGATAATAAATAAGGACCCTATTTTTAATTAAGAAAAAATATAAATGGTGATAAAATCATACCTTTAGTATTTTGATCACATTTTTTTGTCAAGGGACATGTTTCAGATTTTAATCATAATGACGTTTGATAGATCTGTCTTTTTGGGTCCACATCTGTCAATTTTTTCTGGCTTTTTGTTTGAGCCCTACTTATGGATAATAAACTGAGATTATTTATAAACAAATATTCCAATTATTAATATTATTTAGAATAATCAAAGTCTATAAATATTGATACTTTTGACTATATTAATGAATAAATGTTTTTATAAATAAATTTTGATCAAATATTTATTTTGCTTAACCTTTTAAGTACAAGACAATATTTATGAAAAACACCTTTACAAAGATGTACACAAGTATATTATTTTCTATATTTCAATTTAAATTTTCTTTTTGATGCCATTTGTTATTTTTTACCTACTGTATTTCATGCGTTTTCTGCGCAGATCCCATGTACATTTTTAAAAAATATGCATAATAAGAAAAGGACTC
This sequence comes from Bourletiella hortensis, assembly GCA_034694225.1. Lineage (NCBI taxonomy): Eukaryota > Metazoa > Arthropoda > Collembola > Symphypleona > Bourletiellidae > Bourletiella > Bourletiella hortensis. The sequence goes on along the minus strand of JAQFYD010000511.1, from coordinate 555 downwards.
TTATTTTTTAAAAATAAAAAATAATATTAATATAGTTATTTGAATAGTATCTAATATTACTATTTTTTCTTTTTTATATCTATTTTTATAAATAAAAAACAAGTAGCGATCATATTTTTAATCCGAAACTAATTTCATGTGAAACATAAATTAAATTACAATTAGATTTAATATTTTGCGCAGAAAACGACTACAAAGTAAAATTTACGCGTTTTCTATACAGACCTCATGTACATTTTTTGCACATAAAATATGTGAAATAGGTTAGTTTTAATTCTTTATATATGGTAGATGCAATTTTAAATTTCGAGTTTATCAAAAAAATTTTAAATATCACATAAATATAATGCCAAGTATGGATTTATTGATTGATAATGATTATTATTTTTATCTAATTATTCAACAATACGTTTATTTTTAGTATTCTTGTCCTTTTCTACTTGATATTCATTTTTTTAACCTGGGGAAAACCCAGAAAATACTTTATTTAAAAATTAATTATAGCCCATAGATTTATAACATTCATATATTCCAGATGTTCACTATAGATAGCAC
>JAQFYD010000510.1:0-18007 GCA_034694225.1 Bourletiella hortensis | reverse complement strand
GTGACACGTGGATCATTGTGTGGCTATAAAACTTGCGTCATAAAATTCTGTAGTCGGCGTAGCCTAATGATAATTATTTGTTCCATCAATCTACTGGATATTTAAGTTAAAAACGAAGCCTTGCTGTAAAGTTTATTTGACAAAGCTGAAATGAGGAAAACATCGTAGGTTTTGTAAATATTACACTTATATTTCCCGTCCATGCGTCAGGCACCACGCTGTGAGCCTTCAGCTCAAGTCATACATATACGTACACAAACCACTAACTGTATACAGGCTGCCCTACGAAGGGTTGTAGCCTCTCGTTCATGCAAATGGTAAAAAGGCTTTAATAACAACAATGAGTAATAATTTATTTGACAAAGCCTGCGGCAATATAGGCACTATAAACTAAAAGACAGTACCCACCCTGAGCGGCATAGCCAACAGCATCAGTTTGTGCTCATACCCCCGTTTCGTTACCAAGCAACGGTTATCCTTCTGTCAAACTGGCTTTACAATACAACAAGACAGGCTTGACGGAGACGTACATAGCGACCCTACTGATCTGAAACTCTAGAGGCGAGAAGCATTTATGGCAAAATCGTACGCGCGAGGTATACAGATTTTTCATTCCATTGACCTGTCAGTTTCTCTTCATTCCACTAAGTTGAAGCTTGTATACAATAGATTCTGCGACTAGTGCCTGTAATGCGGCTGAAATACAAATAAAGTAAACGTAAAAATGTAAATGAATATCCGAATTATCAAAGGAAAGAGCCACAAAATATTTCTGTACAGTCATTTGGGCACGAAAGAGTCTGCGCATGTCGTCCCACTTTTTCCAAAGTCCGTAAATTCCGGATTCCATCAGCGCCACAGCCCTTAGCCACATGAATTCTCTAAAACCGTTCTCATCGTAATCGTGGCCACCGCTGATGTACCAGCCTGGGCTAGTGCCGTACCTCTCATCGGTCCCGCTGGCAACGAACCTAGCTGGGCTTGGCATTGACTTGCTGACCTTCTGAAATACTTTCCAGCTGCTATGCAATTCAGCAGAATGAGTGATCAAAGCAGTGCCTGGCTTGACCAGCTCATCTCTTACTACTTGTTCCAACATTCCTACCGGCCGGATCCTGCCCTTGGACACGATATTCTGCAGGAATTCTAACTGTTCTGCCAGCCATTTCTCCATCCTGTTGTTCACTTTGGCTTCTTTATTCTCAAATAATTCCTTTATCTCACGGAAGGCCCAGAAAAATTCACAGCCTGAACGCTCGGACGCTTTGCCGTGAAGATAATGGCAGATATCCAGCCAGTGTAAGCTCTCCTTGGCATGCACACATTTATTGTTGTAAAAACTGCGCTCGTCCGTGTTGCATAGCCGTTCCACTTGGTGGCGAAACACAATGTCTTGGTCCCACAGTATGTAGTCATATTCGTATCTTAAACTATGAAGAAATATGGGAGCAAATCCCTTCATCTGGACCAAGGATTGCCACCCTGTTGTGTATGTCGGTTCGAACACATAGTTGGATTTCATGATGGCCTTGTAACTGTTTGTAATTACAAAGACAGCCAACAGCCAGGCAGTTATGATTACATTAGCCGCACGAATTTCCACTTGATGCATTTGGTTCGTAATGAATGTGAACTGATCCAAAAGGGTTGAAACAAAGCTGAGCAAGTTTGTTGACACGGCCGTCCCAAAGGTTTGCCGACTGAACGGTGTCAGGCAAAGAGCCAACAGAATAGTGGCAACGAAAAGGCCTAGCCAAACGTTGAGATCAAATGGAGCCAAGAAGGTACTGAACGAAGACCCTGTCACTTTCACGCCGTCTGACGTTATAAATCGAAATGTAGATGTATCTTCCGTCAATAAAACATGCACGGGATATCTCCGTGTAACCATTGGCCCATATCCTACCCTCGGAAGTCTACTTCTCACGTATTTGTCCCGCGTAGCGATGGCATCCACTGAGGTCCAGTTTGAATCATGGGTAAGGAACGTAAGGGTCCTTTGGAAACCGTCCAAGACGCAGGTTGCGTTTGTTTTGAGGGTAAATGGGCAAAATTTCAGTTCCATCATTGTTTGGGACGCATCTGGCCAGCCGGCTCCATCAGAGACTAACCACGGAACGTTCTTCCAGCCTGTGAATGCCTCCCTCAACCTGCCCATCATCGATGCGATCATGACCTCTGGACAGTCGTTTTCTATATTTTCGGCACATGTAAACACGGACCACTTGTATTTATATGCGCAGTGCCAACAGTAGGTGTATCCTATGCGGCTGAAGCTAGCGTTCGCTGGACGGTCGGATGCAAAGAAAAGTGACGGTGTTGGCTGATGAAAGTCAAGAAAGGACTGTACTTGTAGCCAAAGACCCCCCAACACAGTACTTTGGACGTCCTCACCCGGGCCAATGAACACGAAGGCGACGAAATAATTGGGCATAATGCAGCCATTGTATTCCCTACGGTGCGACAGAACAGAATCTTGCCTTAACGAAGCACCAATAAAGTGATTGCTAAAGCCTCCACCAGAAATGGCTTGATCATTTGTAGAAAACAGAATGAGAAAACAGCGGAAATGCCGTAGGACGTCAATGTGATATCTGCTCTGGTGGAAAGTCAAATAAGTAATCCCCATTCCATCTGATATTTCCGCATGTCTTCCCTCAAAGCTGAAATCGTACTGGGATGCAGGAAGGTTGAGTTTCGCATGATCTAACGGAAGGTCGCTGGGATAGCGAACTATGTGTGGAAGGCAGTGATCAAAATGCTCTTGTATTACATTTCCAAGCTGGGTAATGCTTCCACCTGAACTTTTTCCTTCTGGCCTTGGGTAACCGAATGAAATTTCAAATACTGCCGAAACAAGTACAGAAAATTGCAGTAACTTGTCCATTCCTTGATGCAGGAACACTGGAGAGGAAGGGGATGAAGAATAATATAATCATGTCGGAAGGGAAGAACTTGGCGCAAAGTAAACGTGGCAAATCTATTTCAATTACAATAATAATGAGGACAAACGCTCCTCTTCAAAATAATGAAACTACAGTAGTGAGCAATCCAGTTTGCATTATGAGTTGAAGCATGCAGGTAGCAATAATGAAGGTAATTGCACTTGTGTCAAATTAATCTAGACTGCAGGAGGCGATAATAATAGTGAGTAGTAGACGGGATTGTCCCGTCGTCTATGGCACAAATGACCTTTGGACTTAGCTACTGCTTTTCACCGGCCTTTGAGTAAAATTTTGTGCAAGTAGTTTTTAAACCACCAACCCGAACAAAACGCTTGCCATCAAATCTGGCCCTACGGTGATGAATGGAAATAATTTAGCAAAGGGGAGAGTGTGAAACCCAAATTTTACCATGTTAAGCTCCATAAGAAAATCCGAGTTTGTAATTTGCACAGCATGTCATCAACAGTCTAACTCATCATGCTTAGTTTTTCTTTCGGTTTGCATTCCCTCGAATGCATACCTATACTACAAGCAAGCCATTTCCAAACATGTTCATAATCACTAGAATAGCTATAATTTTCTCCACGTTCCGGCAAATCCCTCCACTACTGCACTGGACATGAAAGCATGTCAATCCAAAGAGAAAGGAAGCATGATGATGATAGGACCGTGTAGTGCCTTTACCATAATACTCATCCAGCACTGCCAGCTTGGGCCGTGCGTGTGTGTGTCTAAAGAAAATTTAGTTTCATTCATGTATATTGCTTTCTCCTTGTTTTTCTCTTCACGCAAGTTATTCTCACTGTCATACACTGCTCTCTCAGTAGTGGCATTATTCTCTTTCTCTCTCTCTCTCTCTCACTCACAGGCAGGAGGGAACGGAGCAGAAGGAAAAGGAAGCATTATTAGAGACTCTATGCTAATGCAAAGAACATTTCCTCCAACTCTCCAAGCAAGCCATTCGCATTTTATCTACACACGCACGGATACATCCTCCTCCTTCTCCTCACTATAGTTTACTAACTTAGTTCCCTTCTTCCTCCCCGCTGCTGCTGGACTCAATGAAAAAGAAGAAGAAGAAGAGCATTCATTCCGTTCTTTCATTTCTCAGTCAGTCTACATTTGACCCTCGGATGCTCAACACCATTAGCAACAACATTAGCAGCAGTAAGACGAAGCAAAGCTGGAACGTGAGAAGGCAAGCAGGAAAAGACTCGCGTAGACAACTACTCTGGAAGCCCCACTGAGAATTGTTCCATCCCAGGTCAACTTGTTTGCTCCTGTGGAATCCCATAGGAAATTGCGGGAGAAAGTGCGACAAAAAGTTGTGATCAAACGCCTTCAGAATGGCTGTCAACTCTTGTCGTTTGTGAAAATCAAGACTAAAATGTTCCGTATTGGATCATCGTCATCCTGTGGCAGGAATACTAATCATCATTTTAATTCCAACAATAACAACAAGAACAATCTGCAGGACCATCAGAGAAGAAGGGTAAGTGCAGTGATAATAATTCCAATGGCTTTTCTTCAGCATAGAAAGTATAGCTAAAATAGGGGAATTATGAGTATGAAATAATTGAGACATATGCCAGATTTATGATTGAGGAATAAGAGCACAAGGGAATTGTGTGGAACTACTCCTCTCGTGAGTAAAGTAAATCCCATCATTTCCAACATGAATTATAAATGTCTTGTGGACATGCAATCTCATGGCAAAATAATACACAAATCCATCTCTCTTTCTCTCCCTCGCACTTCCTCATGTCCATGTCTTTTCAAATTTACCAACAAAGACATGAATCCCATTATTATGTTCCATAGCTCCCACACTGTACTTTCCTTGCTGCGGATCTTGTCAAACTCGTGCATGTTTCATTTGAGCAGTAAGGAAGTGAAAGCATAATGTGTCTTCCGTCCTGCTTGCTTTCTCCAGTTTTTTCTTACTTTCACCCAAACGATATTTACCAACTTTCCCTTTTCATGCATGTGGAGCTGCGTGTGGGAGAAGAAATAAGTAAAACTAATGTGCTGCTGCTGTGTTCATAAAATGCATGGAGAGTATTTGGATAAATTAGCCAAGCTGCTGCTTTGTGATTGATTGGAAAAGTTGATGGTGAAAGGAATTGATTTGTTCTGTAGAACTTGAGCAGCAGCAACAACAACAACAGCGGAGAAGAAGAGGATAATAATGGGGCGAAGAAGGAGAAGAAAGTTGCTTACATTTATCGCGTGAACGATGGGACAGGACAAACAGGAAGTCTTCTGCATGAGGTGAGTGAGTCGGGAACTGACAGCCTGACAATAATAATAATAATAATGGAAGCACACAGCAGCAGGAGGAGCAATGGATTGGTGTGAAATCCATTAGTTTTATTAATTCATTCACGTCTGTGTACTCTCTGCTCTGCTGTCCTTAATGGATTATGTAAATATATATTCTTTTTCCTTTCAAGGTGTTCAAGGAGCGTGGCTGGCGGGAGTTTAGTGAGGAGTTGTCTTGGTCTTGTTCCTCCTCCACCTCCAGTACTTGTTCATACTCCTCCAGCTGTGCAGGAAATGCTGCTGCTATTGCTTCTCAAGGGACGTGGAATTTATGGTGGCGTAATGGAAGCTTCAAGTCTTCTGCTCTCAAGCAACTTTCTCCCGACCAATTGACCAATCACATCCCAAAAGCAACCTCGGCCTTTTGTAGAAAAGACTATCTCGCTCGATATCTTCGCCGCATGCATCGCACACATGGACCTGTTTATGACTTTAGGTTGTAAACATTTATTGAAAAAATGATGGAGAGGACAGGCTGTAATACTCTTGTTGTTCTCATTGCGTTTAGTCCAATGTCTTTCAATTTGCCGTTGGAGTATAGACGATTATGCTCGGAGCATTCGAGAAGAAAGCGGATGCACGAGGGGAGACAATGTGATGAGGAGGGAAATTCTGCCAGTAATGACCATTGCAAGTCAATTAGTTCGGACGCTGGCAGTCCAATTTGGATTTGCAAACCTGTAGGCAGGAGTCAAGGGAGAGGGATCCGTGTTTTTGATGTTCGTTCATAATGCTGCTGAATTTGCTAATTTTCATCCAGAAGTGTAAATAATGGAAAATTAGTTTGTGTTATTGCTTGCAGCAAGTGGCGGAATTAGCATACGACAGCTCGTCCGTTGTGCAAGAATACATTAGGCGCCCTTTCCTCATCGCAGGTTACAAATGGGACTTGAGGATCTACGTTTGCATCACCTCCATCCGTCCCCTCCGTATTTATGCCTACCGGGAAGGGCTTGCTCGCTTTGCAACCAACAAATACGACCTAAATGCCCTCTCCGATCCCTTCTCACACTTGACCAATGTCAGCCTGAATAAACAGAATCCGGCCTATAGGACAAATAAGGAACAAATAGGTCAAGGTAAGGTCATGCCGACCAGGCTAAATCTAATGGAAACGCATAAGAATTTCAACTTTGTGTAGGCTCAAAGTGGACGCTAGGTCGACTGCGACGTCATTTCTATAAAAATCGAGTTTCGGACTGGTTCCTATGGCAGCGCATAATGTCCATCCTGGTACTCACAATCTTGGGTGAAGCTCACACCTTGACGCACTTGGATGTGGCGGAGCAGAATTGCTTTGAGTTTCTGGGCTTTGACATTCTAGTGACTGAAGATCTGCAGCCAACGCTTCTTGAAGTGAGTCTTCCCAACTTGAACCAGTTCACGGAGAACGAATTACAGCCGGTGAACTGTGATTACGAATTTTTAGGTGAATACGAACCCAAGTCTAGGACGGGACTCGAACGTGGATGAGCTCGTGAAGCGGCCAATGCTCCATCAGTTACTTTCTTTGTTGGGATTACCCGATGGACGGGAGTCCAACAGCCAGGAAACGGGCCCTCACACGCCTCCTGATAGACAGAATTCCAAGTATTTTCCGCAGGTTTCCAACGAGTCCATCACAAGGCCGCGCTTGATTTTGAGACAATCCTCACTGAATTCATTGGTTTATGCTCCTGACAACAACTCGGTTGCTGGTGTGGACAACGGGAGAATGAAGGGGCAACAAGTGAACGGTAACGAGAATTAGAATTCATGTAAATATAGCGCTAGTGACGACAGAATGTAAAATCCTGGATCCATTTGCAGAAAAACCGAAAAATTGTGGGCAGGACGAGCTAGGTGGGTGGGTACGGATATTCCCTTTTGATGCCTTCACTGTTCCAAGGAACGGGAATGGAATAATGTCTGTGCATGATGTCAAGATTGGGATCTCAAGGGTGAGTCAAGAGGGTCACAAAGTATACCGCCATTCTGGTTGTGGTCTCTACATCACTGTGATTTTGGAATTTTGCATTAAATTTTTAGATGCAAAGCTACCTGAAGATTGCGCAAAGGATCAATGCAAGTAGCAATGCAGCTGGTCTGCTTCTGGATGACGATCGCAAGGACAAAATGGGACGGGAATACGGGAAGCTTATCTCTCCGCCTTGGCATCCGATTTTGAATCTAAATAATTATTGAATAAACTGAAAGAATGCGAAATTAATAATTGCAGAGAATACAAAAGATACATTTTAATTGAAAGTTTGACTGCTCAACGAAGAGAGGAAAATGGTTAATTCGTCCTCAATAATAATGTTAAAGACGGAGGTACGATTCGCAGTCATTTATTCGATCGCAATAACTTTTTCCCTCTTCTTCCTTTCCCTTTCCAGCATCCGTTCAAGGTTCTCCAGTTTTTCCTCCGTAATACAATGACATATGCCCTTCCGGATTTCTTCTGCTGCTTTCTTAAATTCGGCCTCATCTTTCGGCTTGCCTCCATATTTGGTCACATTCTTGAGGACTGTTTTGAGAAAGTAATTGCGAAGACTTTGCTCAGTTCGACCCTTGAGAATCTACACAGCAAATTAATGGTAAAAATGAGCAGGAACATATTTAGTCACATATTACACATGAATACGACCGGAATATGACCGGACTCTTGGACCTACTTGACCATTTCCTACAAATTGAGACCCATAAAACTTGCCTTAGTTCTGCACATAACCCCCCAGATCAAATTTCCTTTGACAAAGGCGTGAAGTTTGTACTTGTGAACAATTTTCATCAAACGCTTTCCATGCTCAACACTGTACGCAGCTCGCCCAGTCGACCTGTAACAACAATAATAGTTTGTAGATGAGAATTAATCCCAACAGCTATCACCAACGCTGCCAACTATAGTACAGAGTCATGAATGAAATGTGACGAAATTGCACAAGATTCATTACCTTCTTCCCACCCGCTGCTCTCGTCTTCCATTATTATTGGTCTCCAGGCTGTCCATGTTATTAACAATAACTCGCTTATGAAACACTTGCAAAACTTAAAAATCTTCTTAATCCGTCGAACACAAACTGATCGACTGATTATTCAAGGGGAAGATGATGAAGCGTTAGATCTGTTCGAACGAGTACGGCAAAGGTCCAGAACAAGGTGGTTGGAATTCTAAAATTCCGGATACAATAATTATTGCGGAAATAGTTATGACAGTGGGAAATTCCATTAGGGCTGGAGAACGTTGTCGAGATATTAACAAGGAATTTATTTTACTCACTACGCAAGAGAATGTGGAAACAAAGGAAGAAGGAGCAACGTTGATTGACGGAGAGGACAGAGTCGCCATCTCATGCGCATGCACTGAGTCAACTCGGTGCAAGGGCATTGGGGAAACTCCAGCGCGGGAAATTACGAGTCTCACAGGTTCAAACTGATTGTTGAAGCAACTTTTTCAAAGTCCTTCTTCTTTTCACGGACCCTTTGCTCCTTCCCTCGAGTCACTCCAGTCACACTTCCCTCATCCAAGGGCTCTAGGTCAGGGTCAAGCTATTTTAACGAATAGGATTTTTAGCTGACCCAATTATTTTGGTTTGTATATCAAGAGCTCCAAGCTAGTGTCATCCTCTCATCCTAGACTTCTAAGCAAGTTTTAAAGAGATTTCATTGACCGGTGCTGCTGGAGGTGAGCCGGAGGGTCATCGTATCCTAAAGTTTTTTCCTTTCAACAGGACAGGAATCCATTTAAGTTAATATCCCGTAAAGTGCTCCAGCCTTGGGCTTGCGTGATGATTTGGAGAAGAAGAAGAGTACAAATGTGAAGAGTAAATGATGTATCGATCATCCGTTCCAGAGGAAAAACAACAAACTGTTGAAAATCAAGTAGTGCAAGTTCAGGTGAGTTTCAAAGTATTTTATCATGTGAATAAAGGCAAATGCACCTGTGACCATGGAAAGGGAAATGATGTTTTTTAAATTGTTTTAGGTTCATGATGGACATGAGGAGGAAGCAGTGCAGTTGGAAGAATTGAGGCGGCTGAATCCAGCTCAAACTAAAGAAGAGAATGTGAGGAGATTTTGGAATTTATTTTAACCAACAGCTTTCCTGCATTACTGTTTCTTAGAATTGTGTCATATTTAATTCCAGGTTGGTCGTGGAGGTCATGGTGGAGCGTCTGAGGATGAAGAGGAGGAGGATGATGAGGATGATGAGGAGGTGGACAGAGCTTTGGGATACGGGTGGTCCAACTTCCAGCCAAAATGTTTACAATTTATGTCAAACAGAAAAGCTTTTTTATTCGTATTTAGCCTCACTTGCATTTTGCAAGGAACATTTCATACGTATTTTGTGGCAGTCATAACGACGCTTGAAAAACTTTTCTCTATTCCCTCCAAGACAACTGGAATGTTGATGTCTGCTACGGAAATTGGACAGGTTCGTGCTGGATCATTAATTAATTAAATAATAATTATTCCTTGAATTTTTAAACGACGACGACTACTACTACAACTACTATTACGACTTGGCCCTCTTGTAATTTCCATGATTAATTCATGTCAGGTATGCTCGTCCTTGCTTTTGCCGTATTACGTTAGTACACGTCACCGTCCACATTGGATCGCTTATGGTTCTCTCTTACTCTCGGCTGCTACTTTATTCACCGTCACGCCACATCTTCTCTATCCTCCGAGGATACCCAAGTCCGTCACTGTCTCAGACAATCTTTGTATCCCCTCTGAATTTTTTGGTGCTGATGACGGGAGTGGAAAGAATGGGAGCCTTTTTTGTGCGGGCCAAAGGGGGGAGGCGGGTGATGAGCCTGACCCGCCACCATATTTCCTCTTTGGCATCCTCTTCCTCTGTCTCCTCTGTGTAGGGCTGGGTCAGACGGCTGTGTATACGCTTGGAATCCCCTATTTGGACGATAATGTGGCCAGTAGGGACTCCCCACTTTATTTTTGTAAGCTCCTCTTTCAAGCACACCAACAGCTCTTTCATGATCATAGCCAGCTGTATGTAATTTATGCGTTAATGTGGATTTTTGTTTGTTGTAGCTATAACTATCGGCGTGAGGATATTAGGACCCGTTTTCGGCTTTGTCCTTGGGTCCTTCTGTACACGCCTTTTCGTTTACCCGTGGAAGGAGCCTGAGGGAATTACTCCGACGGACCCACGTTGGCTTGGTGCTTGGTGGCTGGGGATGCTCTTCATCTCCTCCCTCCTCTTTCTTACTTCCATTCTTATTTATGGCTTTCCACAAACATTAAACCGGAAGAAAGCCAAAGAAATTGTGGCTGCTGCTGCTGCGGCTTCAGCTTCAAAAAAAAGGAAATCCGCTGCCGCCGCTGTTGTTGTGGTTTCCAATAATACTTCATCGCCTTCACCTGCACCGGGAGCACTTGCTGTTGCTGCTGCTCCTCCTCCTCCTGGGACAGGAGTAGCTCCGAAATTATCAAATTTCCCCATGACACTTCAACGTCTATTTAAGAACAAAATTCTAATGCTTCGAACATGTTCATCTGTCCTTCATTTACTTCCCATTTCTGGACTGTACACTTTCCTTCCCAAATATCTCGAGTCCCAATTTCGACTTGCTGCCTTTGAAGCAAATATTTACACGGGGATTGCGGGGATTTTGGTGATGGGGATTGGAATTTTCTCTTCGGGTGTTTATATTCGCACAAGGGAGCCGGATGCTAAGACTGTGGCTCTTTGGGTGGCCTGCTCTGCATTGATTTATGCGGCAGGCATGGCAGCTTTAATGTTTACCGGGTGTGATCAGCAGGATTTCATTGTGGATAATTATAGGTAAGGAATAGCATTGGGGTTAAAATGATCGTTTTCTTGGTGAATTTAATTATTTATAATGTTTTTATTATCACAGATCACCAAGTTGTAAGACGGATCATTGCACAAGTTGTGCCGACATTTATTCCCCAGTTTGTGCGGACAACAAAACTTACTTGTCCATTTGCCATGCCGGGTGCCATAGCTTTAACAATAGTACTCTGCAGGTAAGTGGATCCGTCAGGAGTTGCTTAATATTTGCAGTTGCCATGACACCAATGGATGGAATTTTATTTAATATTGTTGTGATTCTTATTCTGTTTATTGCAGTACGAATGCGACTGTATAGAATCGGACCCCACTCCCGGTTTATGTCCATCCACGTGTAACTTATTCCATTTATATTCGTTTATTTTTATCGTGATCGTGTTGGTCCACTCCTCCTCCGAGGTGGGTTCCATGCTATTAACCCTTCGTTGTGTCCATCCTGCGGACAAAGCCATGGCCTTGGGTCTTGTCCAGTGTGCCATCGGTCTCCTGGGAAACGTCCCCTGCCCCATCATTTATGGCTCCATCGTGGACAGTACTTGTCAAATCTGGGTCAATGGTTGTCAGCAGTCAACGGGTCATTGTGCCCTCTACGACTCGAACAAGTTCCGGGTCTATTTTCATGGTAAATTACTTCCCTTACACTCCTATTTGTCTAACATTGCTGTCAGAGGGATTTTTAATGAATTTTTTTTTCGTTTTCGTTTGCAGGCACAACAAGTTTTTTCATGTTTCTCGCGTGCCTCTTTGACATTTCAATTTATTTTAAGGCTCAGGACATTCAGATCAACGCTTCTTAACCTTAATTACTGTTGTTCCTGTTTTTATGAAAATGATGATGATGAAGAAGAGGAGAAATATGAAAGCTTTACAAGACTTGTTGTTCTTCTAAACTATCCAAAAAGCTTCCGCCCGGTGATCTTTTTATTGTTATTATTAATTAATTAATTAGTTAGACAAAACATAGCGATGATGGACGCGTTGATTGATGGGAGATGATGACGAAGATGAGTTATTATTATAAGAATAATAATTAACCAAGGAAGAAAAAGCATTTACTAATCAAATATTATATACTTATCACGCAGTCTGAATTAATCTTCAGATTTACAACAACAACAGCAGCAACAATAATAACAAGAATAAACTTATCAGAAAGTTTTTGACCAAGTACAAATCTATTACATGCCATCAGTTTTTGTCACATTTTCCTATGCTCACTCATAACTATTCCAAATACTATTTTCTACTTCCGCTTGTGTACCTCCCTTGCCCTACATAACCCCATTATTATCAGATTCTGTGGCAGACTGAAGAAAAGGTAATAATAACAAGTGAGCATTTCAGTCGATAATCATGTTCATGATGACCTTAATTGGCGGCTGGGCTTCTGTCCATTGGAATAATAGTGGCCTCCCGAGCACATGATTTTTCTTGTTTATTTGTTGGCTTAGAATGAGAAAGAAGGAAAGGGGGATAATGGATTTGCTATGGAAATTAAATGGAAAACCGTTGGACAGCTGTGCAAGTGAATGGATTGCCTAATTAATCAATGGACTAATTCTCACTGGCTTAGTTTGGCCATATAAAAAAGGCTTATTAGGCAGCGCGCGTAAAAGGCTTCCCATCACTATCAATCCCTTGCCTCCGCATTGGCCAGGATGCATTCAGAACGCTGGTTTTATGTGCTGTCAGTCCTAATTGCATTGTCAACCGTGACGCGCTGTGAGAAATACGACAACTGGTTTGATTCTGAGGAACAGTTGACAAGCGTAAACAGTGGCGATGACCAGGTAAACACTTTACCGTCTGAGGAAGTAAGCGGGTGTTGTATAAACCTTGAGCGGGATGAGGAAATGCAAGTAATTTTGGAAAACATTGAACATTTTTATGCTCTTTTCTAGTCCGAACAAGAGCAGCAGAGTGAAGAAGAGGTGAAGAACAAAGGCTCACGGGATGAAAGTGCTGTAAGTTTACTCACCAATTCAGTTTTAAGCAGCATGCAGCAGCCATGACAAAAGTTTTAAGCAGAGTTTAACAAGACATTTTTTTGCAGGACGTCGAGGTGATCCTTGGTTGGAGTCCAATGATTTCCCCGGATATTATCGTCGGCAAGTTTACAGATTCCAAAGTGAGCGTACATGAGGCGGTCCTGGAGGCGACCAAGCATTTGACAGAGAATGGAACCAAAGTGATTAGTCGTGGAGAGGGGCAGGACTTGCTGGAGAATTCGGATGTTTTTGATAACGAAGTGGAGTATAGTAGCGGAGGAGGCTATAAATATGAATCAGATATCCGTCAGATCAAACGACCCAAAAGTGGAGGACCATGTTTGGCTCATTTGAATGGAACTTCTGGAGCATTCGAATTTAATTTCCAAGATGATTGTACAGTGCTGATTTCAAGTCCGAATCCCTCCTCCCGCGTCGTCCTCCACTGCGAAGAAATGCGACTTCCCAATTGCTCCGCCAAATTAGAGTCCGTCACTGTCAACCTAAAAGGTGACAGGAAATTTGGTCGGAATTCATATTTTTACTGTAGCAAGTCTCAAATACGAACGACGGCCATCCGGAGAAAGTTGGCTTTGAGAGTAAAGAAGACGGAGGGGGTTGATCAGAGGGTTAGATGCCACTTTTTTGCACGTCAGCAAAGGCTCTTTCCCTTCAAATCTGAACCTGGCTTTGGAGCAAGTAGCGGGGCACTCTGTGGACGCTTGGGACGTTCGTCAAAGGTAGTCAGCAGATTCTCTTCTTTTTTATGGCTACGCTTAATAGGAGATGTGGAAGCCATCCTTACGTTTAATTTCATTATTATAGATCGTAGGAGGGAAAAAAGTGCCTCCAGGATTGTTTCCATGGGTTGTCCAGCTGGACATTACCAGATTTGACGGCTCCCAAACAGCATGCACAGGCTCGTTGATCTCTGAAAAATTTGTTCTAACTGCAGCCCATTGCTTGAAAAATGCCGAGTCTGTGAGTGCCTACATGGGTGGGGCGGACCGTTTGGAGTTTACCGGAGTGGAGCTCACTATTCAGGTATCACATTTCCACTCACTATTCCCTTTCATTCTAATGCTGTGAAACAGTCGGGATTTCATAATGATTGATTTTGCAGGCAGAAAAGTATATCTTACATAGAAGATGGAACGCCAAGACGCTCACCGCTGATATTGCTCTGGTCAAGCTGTCCGAACCGGTCAAGTTTACCGAAGAAGTTAGTCCCATTTGCCTTCAGCAACCCGAGTCCCTCCTGGGTTTGGGACTCATTCGCAGGGAAAGTTGGGCTGGGAAGAATGGAGTGGCTGTGGGCTGGGGAAGGCTGACAACCAAGCAAACGGCACCCAGACGACTCTACCGGGTCAAGTTACCCTTCCTCACTGACCGGGAATGCCAGCGAGTTTACAGTGCCTTTTACCAAAAGAGGAGCATGTTGTGTACTGACTCGACAACCAAGGCGGCCATTTGCTATGGAGATAGTGGAGGTCCACTCATGTACAAACGGAATGATATTGTTTATCAGGTAGGTTAAATAACAGCTAGAAAATGAAATGGACTGTAAGCGTACATGAATTAATCATGCGGTTTTCAAAGGTGGGAGTAGCTTCGTTCAGCTTGAGCAGAACATGCGGGGCAAGTCCAGACGTGTTCACTAAAGTGAGTGAGTATGCGTCCTGGATTAAAACCAGAGTTAAAGCGGATCCCTAGATCGCCGTGCTTTCTATCAGTTGTTATAAATATATTGGAAACTCCAAACTTGTTCAAATAAATTACAACATAATTACTAGTTGTTCACTTTATTTACCATTTTCAAAATGAAGCGGTCATTTTTTTGGTGAAAAATAATGGTGAAAGCTCTCGCTCCATTTGAGCTCTTTACTGCGCCAGCTGAACAACTGGAAGATCTCTTCCGTTATCACGGGATCCGATAATGTCCGCAAGCGTCAAATTCTGCAAATAAAATTAATCAGTCAAGCATGCCTTTGAATATGAAGCAAGCAGAGAATATGGAATTCGTTTTATGACTCACAGCCAAAACCTGGTTGGCCACGTCCACAATGAGCTCCGTGGCAGGATCATGAAGATTGGCCTCCCACATGTTGAACAGAACGGTGGCATATTGATTCACAAGGGTATTCACCGCCTCATTCAACTCCCCAGCAGGATCCACATTAGAAAAGAGTCCGTCAATCCTGAAGCCAATGTGGTAAATGTCAATGGCATAGGTCAAAGTGGTCATTTCCAGATGACCATCCAGCTTGACTCGCACCTTCAATTGGCTCAAGTCCAGAGCTGTAGAGCTGATCTTGAGAGTGAATGGACCCGCTCCGTAGATGGGAATGTTGATCAGGGATGTCTCCAACAGGTCAATTACATACTCACCTAGAAATTCAATCACAAATTACTCAGCCTTCCACATGGCAATCTTTGCAAAAGTGGCAAGACTCAAGTCTGCGCTCACCGCTAATGGTCAGTTCGGGCAAGTAGAAAGTCAACGTTTGTATATTAACACCCACGGGAATGAGAGTAGCCTGGGCCAGGGAATTTGTTATGTTCAATCCGTCCTGTCCTGTAACTTGGATGTTCCTGATGAATACCAAAAAATAAGAAATCATGTCAGTAAGCACCTGAGGAGTTTCGAAGGGCTGAAAACGTTCAAGAGACTCACGAAACGTTGATGGCCCCTTGGACAGAAATTGCATCGGTGATATTAACCGGGATCACAATTCCTTCGTCTCCAATGACGATGAATGGATCACCCAAATCCTCGATCACCTTGAGAATCCGGTTCGCAATAATCTGTCCAATGGCATTTGACTCCTTAACTTGAGCTCCTGGAAAAATTCCTACGCTCGCACTGCTGCAACTGAGGGCAAGCCCGAATAAAATCAAGGAAATTGAAAGCAGGATCTTCATAATGGTTCTTGTTCAAATAAATTCAACGAATTATTCTACTTAAAAAATGACGTCGAGCCGGATGTTGGGAGCTAACTGAGTAATGAGTTGCGAACTCGGGATAGGTTCTGCTGGCTCTTATAAAAATCCATGTCAAGTGGTTAATCAATCAATGCAGTAGATAACGAGGGATGCTTCACAATTACAAGTAAATCAGTTTATTCACAACTATTGACATGACATTGACGAAAAGTGATATCAGCAGACTAGGCAGGCAAAACTTTAAAAAACAGATTATTATATACAATAATAATAATGGTTGTACAATGACGTAATTGAGCTTCATTTAGATAATGGATGCATACAAAATAGCTACAAATTTAAATCTCTTTTTCACAATTATTCAACCTTGCAAGGCGGAAGACATTATTGAGAAAGTACAAATTTCTCAACTCACCACCGACACCAGCACCGCCTCCACCACCCATGATGACATCCATGTCACTAACACATGAAGATGTGGGACTATCGGATGATGAAAAGGGCGATGGACAAAAACCTTCATCAATTACACCTCCACCTCGTTCTCCTCCTCCGGGCGTCAGAACTTGGTTAGAAAATGATGGCATGGACAGAATGTCATCCTCCTCAGCTTTTCGCTGCCAATGAGGCGACTCCAAAGGGCAACGTTGCTGCTCTCTAACCCCATCAGCGAACATCATGTGAGGATAAGCAGGACCGGAAGTGAAACGACCGGGCGTCATGGGAACAGAAGAGTCAGAAAAACAAGATAACTCGGGTTCCCATGGTGATGACGATGATGACGAAGTCCTGGGTGAAGAAGACTGGCAAGAGAACATACAAGAAGATTCTCCTCCAGTTGCTCCTACTGTTGACACGGGACTGATACTTAATTTCTGTAGCGTGGAGGAAATTGAAGAATGAGGAGATGCATTGTACGCAGAGGGGGCAGCTGATTTCTCAATCTCCTCATAAGTGACACGGTCAGGTTGGTGAGGAGGATGATGAGGCGATGAAAAATGGAGGAATTCTGACTTGAAATAACAATCTTCTGAGCAGCTGCTAATTTTCCGTTTGCGGGAAACACATGAAGATGACGATGATGGAAAGCAAGGCAATGGAGATGAGGACACTTTCTTGACCAACTGATCCATTTCTTTCTGTATGGCCGGCATCATCATTGTGGAAGCGATGGGGGCGGGGTAGGAAGAATTTTTCTCGAATTGAACTTGCTGGACCCATTTGCTGAAATGGATTCGTACGTTGGAGAGAATCGTGTGGATTTCTTCCAATACATTCTTCGCTTCACCTGTCGCCATTCAAATTCAACAAAATTAATCAAAATATGCCGTACATGGAAATGAAGGGACTGAATGGAAATTGACAACAAGTCTGATGACTCACCATTGATAAAGGCACCTGTCCAGGTACGGATCATGCTCAATTTCTCCTGTGCTACAATCCTGAGCACTTTGCGAGCACAGGAATAGTTTCTCAAAAGGGTTGCACACTCTTTGCCCAAAAGAACTTGATCCATGCCACAACGAATGTCCTCCGTGATGAACCACCACAAAAATTCCCGACCTCTATCCTCATTCTTGATCGCCTTGGTCAACAATTCCAACACACATTGATCCTCCGCTATTTCCGCATGCTTCAAGAAATCCAGTAGCATCCCCAACAGTGACATGACAGATCGCACCTACAATCAAACAGAAATGACAACAATGTAGTTCCCACCCCTTTTCCTTTTCAAATCTGTCCAAGGAACAATCTGTCAAGTAAACAAACATGGTCATCACAACTTACATCTCTCACGTTTTGATTCCAATTTAAGGAAGCCGGTGGGAAGCGAAATGGTTCCTGCTGGAGCCATAAACGAATTTCCTCCACAATTCTCATCATCACATTTACTTCCGCAGCAGTAGTTTCCTCCGCTCCTTGGTTGGAAACTCTGAAATAGTTATAAAACCAAGAATAAGCATGGAAAATTAATGAAATTACAAGCT
>JAQFYD010000509.1:0-18039 GCA_034694225.1 Bourletiella hortensis | reverse complement strand
TCATTCATGCACATCTATGGAGTTTTCTTGTATGGCATCTTTTTTTCTGTATATCGTCTAATTGTCCTCCTGTGAGTTATCCGCTGTAGGGAGGGAGGGCTGTCGTTAGTTGAGTAGTTTTTTATATAACTTCCCATTCGGACCGCTCTTGTTACTTCCTTTGAAGTTTAGATCCATGCGGCCAATTATGCTATTGAGGCATGATGTGTTTTCTGTTTGAGATTTTCAGTGAAGAGGACTGAAACCATATTTTTCTCTCATTATCATCGCCGTCTTCGTCGTCACCATGTCATGATGCATTGCCTTGTTGGCCAAAGCTGAACTGCAAGTGAATTACCTTGCTCCTATAGGTCGCCCTCGATGACAACCTTTGAGATGAGGTTTAATGTGCAAGGCGGATTAACTCTTTTCGTTTGTGTGAAAAAACTTATGCAAATTCCCAATCGTGATGAAAAATACGTTATAATTATTGAAGCTTTGACCGTCTGGAGTTAGAAAATATTGTGGATTTTCAGGAAAAAGTATCTTTCATGTTTGAACGAATGCATGTTCGTAGTGGGGCTGTGTGATGCTGGCGAGTAAAGAATTCAGGAGGAACTCATTGTTGTGCATCCGGATGATGCCCCTATATGGTTCCGTTATTAAATTTCTTGTGTCGTTGCTTATGTGGAGTAATACGAGCCATTTAGTATGCTAATATTATTGTTATTATGATTTTCATTGGAGCAGTAGTAATGATAGCCACTGTGTTGTGTGCGAGGAGCAGTCATGCTGCTTACTCACGATGATGCCTTATTTGGTGAATGAATACGCTAGCTATTCTGGGGGGTACTATATGGTATAGTAGCAGCAGCAGCTATCATGTGAAGATTTCTATGACAACGACGAAGAAGAGGAGGCTTCCATTCACATATTTCCGGGTCAGGCAGGGAGATGATCATCACGTATTATTACGACTCGTCTTGTGTGTTATTTTGAAAGAATTATTATTACTCTTTCTTGAATTCATAAGTATCTCATATTTACCCAGCGTCACTCCTTCTTCCTATGAATGAGTGAGTTATGTTGGGTGATAATCGGTAAAGTAGGTAGAAGAAGGGCTTGTCCACTTTGGAGCTAGAGTCGAGTCTCTTCAGAGAGAGAAGAAGAAGACGAGTGTCTTATGCAAGTGAATTTAATGATAAATTGCTTGCTGCTGCTCAGGACCATGAATTAAAAGAAGAAGAGGGATATGAATATGAGACAGGGAGACAGATAGATAGATGGGAAGATGAGACAGAATAATAATAAAAAAAATGACGATGATGGAACTTATTTTAGTTTTGACCTAGTCCAGAAGAAGAAGATAGAACATTAAGTAGTACGTTGCCACCAGTGAAGAAAATCTGTGGTTGACAGAATTGAAATTCGTATAAAATAATATGCGACAAGATGAAGAGCCGATTTGGAGGATGAAGGGGGGAGGGGGAGCTAAATACGAGAAATAACTAGTTTAAAAGGTCAGTTCGCTCGTTTTTGTTTGCAGCTTTAATTACCGGAACGAAAGAGATTGACCTTGTTTGTGTCCATTTTATGAGAGTTTAGCTGCTACTTGTGTGTGTGTGTACCTGGTGGTCGGATGGACGGAGGGAAAGAAAATTTTCCATGTAGCTACTTACTTACTGTCGTATTGAATCTATATAAAATCCTCTGTGTGTGGCAGGTGATTCAAATGCACTTAGCAGCATTATTATTCTGTTTGTTACGATTGAAACAATGTTTCAGGCCGGCATGGCTATAAGTACGACAGAGCTTTACAGTTGCTGTTTTGTTTTAGCTTTTTTTGTAGCTAATCCCTCCTCTTGTTAATTGCAACAACAGAAAATTGTTTCCTGAGCTCACTTTCGGTGAGCAAACTATTTGCACTGTGCAAAACTCATGTAAGTACTTACTTACCTGTGGCATCCAATACTCATTTCCATTGTCATTATGTTCTTATGGTAAATTATGGTATGCTGAGAGCCTTGCGTCTAGCTCCGGTCTGTTGGCTAATTGAGGTTATTCATACAAGAGGTGCAGGAAATCAAATTGTTACGATAAACCTTTACCAGTCATCATCATTCCTCATGTGAAAGATGGATTTTTTTAATAATTGCATGTGTAAAGCTTCAGATGGGATGTAGTTGGTAGTCATAATTGAATGACAAAACTCATTGGAAATGCAGATATGTGAAATTAATAATTTGTTGGTGGGTTGTGAAGTAGTACCACGGAGGCGACAATGGTCAGTGGTCAATTAATGATTTCTACATGATATGATGATAGGACTTTGATTATTGGAAGAATGGATGGATCAACCGCTCATCATGATGGGATTCATGTGAAATTATTGGTGGTGATGGGGGATGATAGATTTTAATGGAATGCAACGCTATGGTAGAAAAATGCGAATTAATGGTCATGAATGGAGTAGATAGATTCTTTGGGCTAATAATAATTTGTTCTTGGGGTGAGCCCATAGCTAGGACTTGGTTGGTAGATAGAGTGTAAATATTTCTATGATAATGAGTATCGCACTTAAGGATCATCCGTCCCTAAGTGATAAATAAATAGAAAGAGTAGTCAGGCCAAGGGGAACTGTATGTGATTGCGTGAGTGAGATGGAAGTATAGTAGTTGTGGTAACTAACTGTCAATCAGACGGAAAGTCCGTTGAAATTCAAGACAGGCTCAGGTAAAAAGGCTTGTCAAGTATTAAAAGTATTATAGAAGGGACTTGGCGGATGACGCATTGTATTTTTTTTCACGTTGGAAGTCAGTAAAGGAGTGGATCATCTCACTCACTCGCACGCAGGGTCATGGGATTTAATATATTTCAACGAGTATTCTATAATTGTGCTCTACAGAAGCACTACTATGGATGATTATGAAATAGATCTATTATTGGCGAATTTTTTTTCAAGTGCTGCTGCTGCTGATGATGATGATAGGATTTTGTAATCCTGGTTGGTAGTGGTCATTGCGACCTTAAAATACCTTTGAAGCACACACCTTCAGTTTACATATGGAAATATTATTATTATAATTATTAATCTACCAATTTAGGAAATTAGTCAACAACAACCTCAGGTCTCGTGGCAGTTATTAAAATTCCATTGGAATTGGAAATTATTGTCGTTGATGGCAGTAGTTAGAAGAGGGGAATCGTATTGACCTGAGTAACTTCTGAATGGCTTTTAATAAGAAATAATAATAAGAATTATGTGTCTTGTTAATGGATGATTGAAAGGTATGCAGCAGCAGTGTGCTTCCGCAGTTGGGAAAAGTAAGAAAGAACATGTCGGGAGCAGACAGAGCCGACGTGCTGTTTTTGTGTGTGGTAGGATCGGCGGGAAGTAAAGTAAGGTAATGAATTGCATGTGAATTGCGTAAAGAAAGTTGATGGTATCAGGGAGGTGTGTGTATGAATATTTCCTATTTGATCTAGCTGGGAGTACCCTACTTCTCAGTCAGTGTTGTTGATGTTGTGGGTCGTAGGAGTATTATTATTATTAACAAGAGTGGCAGAAATTCTTGTGGTTTTTAAGGATGTGAATGTGTTACGTGTAGGGTAATCGTTCCTGTTATTGTTGTTGTTATTATTATTATTATGATTATCATTATCAGCATGATAATACCGCTGCGCTGCTGCTGCTGCTGATACGTCTGTGGGTTTGAAATTAGACTATTACAGCATGCATCATATTATATTACTTCTGCCCTGATGTTTATCGCGAACAAAGTTTTTTCACTTTCTGTTGTTCCCGTTGTCTGTATATAACATTGTATTTTATTCTTATGTGCATCAATTGAGTTACTAATAGTAAGTAAGTAGCAGAAGCAAATAGTATAGTTGACCGGTTCAGCTCTATCTATAAGCCTGTGTTCTTGTCTGATGTCCCAGTTATTTGTTAGTAGTAACAGCAACAAGAACAGGTGCATTGCAAAGAGAGATAATCTCTGTCGTAATAATACAAAATGCTCCCAGCTACCTGACTGCGACTGAGGGAAGTCCTCTGCTTTGTATGAATTGTAATAATAATATCATATGAAAGCAAATAGTAATAATGTAGTTAATTAGGGGCTCGTTAATGGCTCGCGCCCACGGTTTTTTTTCACTCCTGTTTGTAAACATGCAGTTTTCGTGTCTTACTTTTGGCACTGTGTATTCCCGTGTAGTGAGCGCAATGCGTTACAGGAGTTCAGCTTGATCCCATTGTTAAGAATGAACGGAAGTAAATGGGGGGAAGAGGAAGAAATTATTGGAGTATTTAAAACAAAATTGTATGGACAAGTAGTGTGTAGTTGTGGAGGATTGGACGATGAAGGGAATAGTAATGGCATAATGGTAGGAGAGTGGGGAAAAAGTAGTAGTGTTTTAAGGAGGGAATGAAGGGCGTGGATATTCATCTGCAGGCTGGATGGATGGATGTGAAAGTTGTAAAATTGTGTTGCATATCCAAACGCTGCTGCTGCTTCTTTATTCAGGGTGCCATTCCGATCCATAAGAAGAAGGAGGATTTAGGAACCAAGATGATGATGATGTGAAAGAAAGAAAGAAAAAATGTAACAACAATTAACAGTCATTAACTATTAGGATGTCGTTCATCACGTATTTTTCCTCCCATGTGTGAGACTTTAGGGATGATGAAGGCATGGCATGACCGACGTACCGACTAGTGAGGTAAATAGGATGATGGAACTTTCACGGCTAAAAGCAAGTTCAAAAGACCTTCCATATTGCTTCCACGTGAACAAATTGCCATGATGATGATGCTCGGTATGAATTAATAATTAATAATTATTCGGAGGGCATCGTCATAATCACGGTATTAAAGAGATGAGTGAATTTATACGTCGTGTGACATGATGATACACGTATATCACACCTAATTTCTGTGTAAATGCCAAGGATGTGAGAATGACAGTAGTGTTTCTGGCATACGGTGGTTTTGTATGAGGAAAGAGTTTATTATTATTAAAAGAGGAGGCAGAGGATTTGAGCAGAGGGAAATCTTCAGCTGGGATGTGCGTGTTGAATTCAGGCCTGAGATTATATGCAGACAGAGAGTTGGATCCGAGGAAGATAAAATGGCTTTAAGAGAAAAGATAATTCGATGTATTGAAAAGTTTCAATGGGATAAATGACTCATAATTATTGCTATTATGGATGATCTTGATGATGATGATGATGGCGGCAGGGCTATAAGGATCCATAAGGAAGTAGTGTTAAAGCATATGAAAAGGTGAGGGAGTGAAATGATAGGATATGATTATTTCTTGATGCAGTTTGTCACTTTGAAATGTGTGTATACGCACATCTATAAGCTATCTATAAGTAGGTGTGAGTGAGTGCTGTATGCAGTGGGCAACGGAATAGCTATGATTCAATGGATTGGTCTTAGGATGACCAAAACAGAGAGTTTGTAGTATGCGCTCATTATTAACTTTGGGTGATTGGGTGCACTGCACCTTGGCTAAAAGGCTCTGGCCTCTAGTAGTTATCATTGTTATGGAGAAAATGAGGACAAAGTTTTAAGCGGAGGTGTCCCTCCACATAGCGCTTTCCATTACATGCATCATGGTCCTGCTTGTAATTATATGCTGAACTTTGTCCCGGAAGGGTTTTTCGTTTTGCTATTGTGAGAACGATCTCGCTATATTTTTCGTCCCGTCCGCTGGACGGAAGTAACCACGGATCTTTAAGGAAATGAGTGATTGACCAAGGAGTTTATTTTGATTGGCAGAAAATTATATTGCAAAGGGTCTAAGGTTAAGTTCCGTATAATTGAGAACCTGACATGCGTATGGTTTGGTAAGTTTGTGGGCGTGTAGGGAAAATGAGCGGAGGATATTTACTAGTTGCACTTCTTACTTACTATTGCCGCCGTCGCCGATATGTTTTTTTTTCAGGAGAAAATCGTCATTTATCAAGTATTGTAATCGTGTTGCTCAGAGTATCCTTCGTGTTCACGATCTTCGGAAGCAGATGGTTAGTTGGATGGAGTTGAGAGTGATTTCTAGTGCACGAATCTTGTTGTTCCTTTGATGTGGGGATGGCATTTGTTGAAGAAAGAAATGAAAATTGTGAATGTGAGGAGGTGCTTTGGTCATAATGACTAATTTGTTCTGTCCATCTTATTATTATTAACCTTCCTTATGGATAGTTGGAGACAGATGTAGTAGTATCTTCTAAAGACGTAACATCATCTTTTAAGGCTCTTCTTTGGAAATTCTTTTGTGCCTGTTCGTTGTAACTTGTGCTTTTAAGAGCAGCTTGCTTTACGCTAGAAAATTATGATATTTGCGTGTATTATTATTATGGAGTTGGTAAATTTTAGCCCGTTCAGAAGGACCTTTCTTTGTGAAAGGTGAAGCAGCTTGGAAAATATGTATGTGTGATGATGAAGACGAGGATTGTGTACGTAGCTAAAATAGACTTTTTATAATTTCTTTGTCGTCGTCGTCGTCGGTGGTCGGTCAGTCGTGTTAGAATTGGCACGGGGAAAATAGACAGAGAGAGCTTTGGATGATGCCATACTTGGTGATACACAGTGTTGCTACTGCTGCTGCTCCTGCTGCTTAAATGGCATTCTTGAAACTATCTTTAATTCTGTTTGTAAAGAGGTAAATAATAATAATAGTCCCAAGTTGTAACCAAGTTTTCTGTGTACATGATTAATCATTTGAAGGGAGTATAGTGTAAGGAAATAATTAACGCGAACAGCTTAGGGTGAGGGAAATTCACTACTATATGTTGATGATGATGATGATTATTATATGTGAGAATGTAACGGTGCTGGTGCACTGCAGAAACTGCTGGCTGTATATGACGACGACGACGACTCTGTCTTGTAAAAGGAAGAGAGCTAGCTAGCTATAGCGAACGAGCGCGTGTTTATAATAGCTAAACGTACTGAACTGAGTATGGGAGAATAATTATTATTGAGCGTTCTTTGGAAGGAAGGAAGAAGAGAGGCAGGTGGATGAATGAGGGAAGGGTTATTATAAGCAGGTAAGGTGTCTTTGCACATTTTGAATCATGTAACAGCAAGAACGTAAAAGCTGGTTCTTGCACTACAGCATGGCATACCACCATAGACCGACTCAAGTGAGCTCTTTGATATTATATACAGTTATTATTATTGTCTAGGATTTGGTGGTGCCAAACTGTCTTGTTATACGTTGTTCGTAGTCTTACGACGACGGCGACTGCAGGTATAACATGCTTGCTTAAAAAGGACTGGGAGATTGAGATTGGCTCACGAACGAATGAACGAACGAACGAGTCTCCTTCCTTCCATTCTTATTTCTTGTTTAGCCATATATAAAGGTAAACATTGTAGTAAATAGAATTTTAAAAGTCTTATGTCTCTCTGTAAACCAGACGGACGGATGGATGGATGGACGAATGAACGGACGGGAGAACATGAGTTAAGATGAGATGGAAGACGTGTATTATTTATTTTTAATAGACTCTTGTATGAAACTTTCACTTTGATGCTAATTTTCTGTCATCAGTTGTTCTTCAACATGTGTGTGTGTGTTTGAGAGTGTACGTTTGAACTTGATCCTAAAGGCAGGCTTTCGCTAAATTACTCCTCTGCGGCTTTTGCCATTGACTGTCTACTCTGTTGATGATGTTTTTACAATAAATAATAACATTTTTTCCTCATCATCATCGTCACGTAATGATGACCGCATAGTTACAGTGCGTGACAAAAAACGTTGAGCCGCGTCAGGTGAAAAGTTTTGGTATGAAATGCTGCTGTTCCAGGGAGATTTTTGAGTTTGGAGGTGGACATGTTAGAATGGAATGAGGAGAAGATAGGGCAATCCATACATAGAAATGATGACCAATGGCGTAGCGAATTTTAGACAAGTCTTGTAATGACAATAATAATAATGGTGATGGCTGTAGAAAAAAAGTAAAATGAATGGAAATAAATTAGGAAACAATAAAGGATGATCAGGAATTGTCTTCGCCTCTGGGGTGGTGGTGGTAGTAAAGTCTTCTCTCGTCATCGTGTCCCTTGTGGCGAACACTTTCCAGAGCTTGCGAGTTATCATCATAGTATTACTATACACCTGTTTGTTCTGTTCGTTCGTATATATAGATAGTTATTACAAAGTGTCGTCATAATCAAGATGACACATGTATAGAGTCGGAAGTATTGAATGGCTAAGTATAGTAAAGGCTATTGTTCCTACCTTTGGTAATTACTATGTTTACGAGCGACAGAAAGAAGAAGAAGAAGAGGAGTGAGTGGGAAAGTTGGATGGAAGAATGCGTTTTTAAATCCTTTCTTGAGCATCTTAATTTCTGAACGAGGATGCTGACGATGATGGTGTTGCTGATGATGTTAACTTCTCTGCTTTCCTGCCTGCTGCTGACCATTCTTCCATGTAGTTGTTACTTGTTACTACTTACTACTAAAGTAACATGAAGATTTCAGCAAGTTTATGCACATGTCCCTGTTTTTTTGTGTGTGTGTATCCTCTCTCGGGATGCTAATGATTTTGATGATGATGAACTTGATGGTTTTGGAACAAAACAGTGTAAAAACTATTGTTGTTGTCATCACGATTGCTCTTATCTTGATTTAGATAGATCCTGTGCTACATTTAATATTAATAATAATAATAAAAAGACAAAAAGGTGGTGGCGAGGGAGGAATGTCAAGTCTTAAGAGAGTTGTTGTTATTTGCTCTTGTGAAAATTATTAATAATTGTCCTGCTAGCGGAAAAACTAAAATTCCTGAGTCAGAAAAAAATACGAGTGACTTGGGCACGCATGTTTTCTGTTTTTCTCGGTAAAAAGTAGGAGAGAGATGAAAAATGCCTTTTGTGGGCAAAAAAATAATTATTCATATTAGATGGCCATCGGAGAAAAGTAAGTGGTGGAACTTAAAATGACAGGTTGATTGCCCTCCTCATGATGATGAACTTGGTGAATGCTGTTGTTGTTGTGTTGAAGGGAAGTGAAGGAATTTGTCAGTTTCTCACCTACTCTCTACTTATTTTTCAACAAGTTGTTGTCCTGGATCAGTTGGATTTTCATAGTTTGTTATGATGATTTCTCATAAGTTGGGAATGACATGATTCGGATGCCATGCGGCTGGGTAAGCATGCAGGCCAGGCAGGTGTAGCTAGACAGACAGACGGACGAAGATATTTGTCGTTGGGAATGGTCTGCGAGTGTGTGTATGTTAGAGATTTTTGCCGGAGGTCAGAAAAAATGCGAAAGCGAAGGCTGTTTATAGATTCAATAAATGCACGCAGGAGTGGCGCACGAGGGTTGATATTTTCATGTGGGATAAAAGTGAATAGGATGGTCGCTGTGTGTGTAGATATCGTTTTGTAGTTGTAATTATTATCATTATATTATTATTATTATTGCTGGTGGTGGTGGTGATGGAATTTTTGGAGACAGTCAGACAGTCACTGAGGCGGAAGTATTTTTGGTTGAGGAGAAGAAGAAGAGAGGAATTTACGGAAGTCGTTTGGCCGGTTTGGGATGCGTTTAGGTTTTATTATTATTAGTAACAGCAACAACAGATGAAGAGGATCATGACGATGACCACTGATGCAATGGTCAGTCATATGTTGTTAGAGTGTTCATTGGCCTTTGCTTGGCTTACCTGTAAGCTTAAGTACTTTTTGGCTAAGGAAGCATCAGCATCGTCATGATCGGGGGTCTAGGCAGGCGTGCGGGTGTGCAAAAGAAAGTCATAACCTTGGAATTTGCCGAATATGAATGGATGTGAAAGTGGGTGAGGAGGATGATGATTGTATTTGCGGATGTTTTTGTTTGACCAGGGATTTTCCAATAAGTTAGCAGCCGTCCATCCAACTTTAGCTTTATGACTATGTTAGACCAGCATCAGCACATGTGCAGAAGGAAGACACATGGAAAGTAATGCACACTGGTTTTGTATGTTTATTATTATTATTATGTTTTGGAAAGGCTTGGGTGACACGTATTTTTCACGTTATTACACACTGCTGACACATTTTTAAAACGTTAAAGACAGAAAGGAAGAAAGAAGGGAGAAAGAGCTGCAGGTAATGTTAACCGTTTGACAGATGCTCTTGTTACTCTCTGTGTTGTGCCCTCCTGTGATCGGATCGTGACGAATGAAATCCTTTTTTAATGCATACACACACACACACACACATATGTGTGACGGACAAGAAATCCTCTCGCAGTTGGTTTTAGTATTTTGCTTGCGGGATTTGAAAGAAGAGTGAGTGCGGTGGAAGGAGAAGGAGCCTAGTCACATACAATTGACTAGATTATCACTTTAATCATCGCTATCATCATCTTCATTATTCTATCGCGTAAGGATCTTAATGCACTCAAACTGCCTACAGCGCAGGGAGACTGCTGTATGTAGTCATGTTCCTACATTTGTAATCTTTTCTTTCCGCGTCAATGAGTTTCATAGGTTATGATGATGATTCATTAACCGGCTGACTTGGTTTTCTTGTACTGTCAGTCAGTATGAAGCATTTTCACGTGTATTTTCCTCGTAGTTCTGACAGTGGAGGATAGCATGAGATGAGGACATGGAGGAAATTTCCTCCTACGAAGCGACAGCAGCATTTGGATTTTAGTAGCGACAGTTTAAAAATAATACAAAGTTGGGATGGCCGAACAGTTGGTGTAGCTAGCCCAGTCGACGACACACCTGTTGCAGTAGTAGTAGTAGTACAAGTGAAAGCTTTTTTTGGAAGGGCTGCGTTCAAGTTGGACAATTGTTATTATGTGCTGGGTTAATTACATTGGACTTCTGTGGGCTGACAAATTTTTCAACGGCTGGGAATGCAATGCTGTAGATTTTTGTAGCTATAGGAGCGAGTATGGGCCCAGATTTTCAATCATTGAAGGGAGATTTACAGGTGAATTTGGTATCTGAGGACACTTGTGCTCTTGCAATGAAAATAATATGGAATATTGATCAGTATTAAAAAAAGATTGTGGCACAAGTGGAGAGGATTAGAAGGAAAAAAAATGATGTGGAAGGACTGACTGATATGGCTGTGTTGTGAAGGGCTTGAGCATGGATTGTTGTTGAGGTCAGATATGCATGCGAGACGTCTCCTTGTCAAAGGAGCGACTATTTTCACGCATGTCCTGGTTGTCGATTTTTCAATTATACCCCACAGAGCTTGGTTGATCATCGTCGTCATATTCATATTCCTGTCGTGCCCATAATCTTGACACCGGACTCATCCTATGCTCATCATCATCATCATCTTGTTGGTTCATATTTCTTTCTTGGTCCTCATAGGACGAACGACTGACTGACTGCTCGCTCATCCTGTTAGTAGCACAATTAATAATAGTAATATTAATAATAAGATTGAGCCTTTTCCCAGCCAGCTGCAGCAGTAGTAGTAGTAGTGGTTGGTTAGTGATGATGATAATAATAATAGAGTAATAGGATTTTTGTGTGTCCTGAAAGTCATTTAAGCATTCAGGTTGTGTCACTCATTCACTTATGATTATTATTATTGTTATTATAATTATAAATGTGCTTGACTTAGCGTGTACATCGTAAAAAAATGAAAGGGCAAAGCAGGAGGAGCGCGAGCGACTGATGTGAGATAAATTTAATTGGTAAATGAATACCTATATTGTGTGACTGTTGTTGCTGGAGCTTCTGAATTAAATGTCCTCATTATTGTGCTATTTAAGATGACGAAATGCATGAGGCAGAGGTCATGGGATCCCTACAAGGATTCTCTCTGTGTCTCTCATCTGCACTCATCTGCCTGCTCCTTTATGTATGGTCGGTTGCGTGAACAAGAAATATTTAACTTACTGTTCATCATCTTCTTCTTCTTTACCCTGAAGCGTTTCCGCCCTATTGTAACAATAATAACAATAATTCCTTCCATTCAATTATCATTATTATTATCAGTGCTTATACTACTAAACGGGCCCAAGTTTACGCTCTTACGGATTGTTCTGTTTTTTTCATCCCCTTGTCATCATGCTCATGCTCATATGTTTTTCCCAAACAAATGAGTTTCTTTGAGTACTAAAATTTCACCTTGACCTTTGTGTGCAGATTTGAATGAACATTTAAGTTGTAGCTTCCCGACTATTGTGCTTCCTTCTTGAGCTTTTTTATGATGACTAAATATGGTATGGCAAAAATTGTGAAGATGTCCGCTGTTCCATTGTCTTAGCTCTGGAATTTTTGCTGGAATGCATTAACGTCGTTAGTGGTGGCCAGTCTGGAATGGGCTTGAGTGCATATAAAGTAGGAGGATGATGGAATTTCGGTGATGGCAGAATTTAATTAGCTTTGAAGTTGAGTGCCATTCCACTTGTTGATCCCTTTGAAAAGCAGCTGGGACTGGGTGTGTGGCAGTGGTGTTTTCAGGGTTATTTTCACCATTGTAATAATTATTTAATTTCAAGTAGATGATCACGATGAAGAAGAAGGGAGCTTGAACGTAATTATTATTGACATTACAGCAGCGCAACTACTTGACTTACTCTTTTGAAAAATGTACAATGCAATGCCATGATGATGTTGTTAGAATGATTATTATGGGCCTGTTGAGAATAGTAGTATGTGATCCTTGGAAGGATGTTGTTGATTTAATTATCATGAGCAGATTTTTTAAATGTGTCTCCTATACTGATGACGGGATGGCGATGATGACACTATGAAGGGACGTTATTGGAGACGGCATCTCCGAAATAATTAGTATGAAGATTGTGTATTTTACTGTGCGTGTGCGAGATGGATGATGATGATTATGAAATGTAGAAGTTGATCAAACAGACTGCGTATGTATATACACCGTGATGATGTGAAAAGAAAGATGTTGTTTTGGGGTGGACAAGTACACGGATTAATTGCATGTTTCTAGAGGGAAAAGTAAAATTTATGTTGAGTCAAGTGGGAGATGATCAGTGTAAACATGTCGTCGTCTTCTTCGTGATGATGATGATAGCTGAAGTTGCCGAAAGGATTTTTGTTTGATTTTGGGAGATGATAGTTTGGATAAATTTCTCTCTCCCTCTCAGTCGCTTGAGTAATACACAGTAATTTTTCTGTTTTCTTGTTGTTTGTTTACAGGCATGAGTTCCGGTACCATGCAACTATGCTTAGAGCTCGATTTGAAGCAAATCGTAATGAGTTGGACATGAGGAAAGCCAAAGAGCTCTATAGATTGGGTGAAGAGGAGCTTTTCAACAGTCAGCATACACATCCAATCAAATGTGAGATATTTTTATGTAGTTTGTCTTTTTTTTTCTTACAAAATCCACGTCGTTTATGCTTCAGTGACAATGGTTTGTGTTTGATACTCCTTGGACAGAAGAAGAGACTTGCATGCAGGCATGCATGCATGCGTGCATGTTTGCATTGCATTCATCTTTTCCCCTTGAACGAGTCTTTTAGTTTGACTGTAATAATAACAATCAAGTTGGTGCATTTTTAAGTAAATGTTCCAAGGTGATTCGTAGCTTTGTTAGTTAATATTAATAATTACTATTATTGTTAAGTTCAGAGTCAAAACTATGGGAAACTGCTGAAGCCAATGTGCTCAAAAGTTGTACAGAAGGACGAGTGCTGTTGTCATTCATGCGTTTGATGCAGCGTCAAAGATTGAGCTGACTTTTCATGGGTCAGCTAAGCTAGTATATGAATTGTCCTAAAATAGCGTTCTAAAATTAGTTTTTTTGAGGATCCATAATGGGACTTATGCATGTGTCACTGTGCAAGTAATAATGGTGTGCAAATTGAACATTTAATGCCACTTGCTGTGCTGCATCGTGGGTGGGTACTGAATAACTGTAGTCTGTTGTCGCTAGCAATTATTACTTGGTCGCTACTGCTTTTCCCATTTGTGTTCCTTCGTATATTAATACTCATAATAAGGATAGAAATCTGTTACTGTGTTATTATTAGGAGGATCTTTCTTACAGCAGGTTAATAACAGCTATAGTTGTCTGCGACAGTCGATCGGTCGGTCGGTCGTATGATTGTCTATATATGTGTGACATTATAGGAGATGGTGGGGGGAGCGGTCGAATAATAATTTGTTTGAAATCTAGGAGTTGATATGATCGACAAGCATTGAATAAAAATGTGATTAATTAAGCTGTGAGTGAAAGATGAATGTGTGAAGTTTTACTAGTTGAATAGTGATATCGCTGATCTTTGATCTTCCTACTCTTGTGGGCACTCCTTTGAGGAGGCATCATTGGGAAAGCAAGTAGTAGTCTAAGTAGTAGTTTTGGTAGTAGTAGACAGATTCTCTGCAATAGTAATGTATCCATAGCAAAATTTCGTGTATGATAATGTGTATACATTTGGAACGTGCTGCGACTCTCTTTTCTTGCTTGCATGCAAGCATGCAGGCATGCATATAGAAAAGTGATTGTAATAATAAATTAATTTCATGACCTAATGATGTAACTGATCTTTTCCTTTTCCAGTCCCACATTCACCTGGTGGCGTGGCTTATGAGCGTAGTCCCGTCGTGCCCGATTGGGTTCTGGACTATTGGCATCCCAATGAGAAGGCAGCGTATCCGGAATACTTTGCTAAACGGGAGGAACGGAAGAAGGAATTTGTTGAACTTTGGAATAAACACTATGGCGGTCCTGATGCTGGAAAGGATTCGCATGGCCATTAATTAACCAACCACAACAAGCGTGCGTTTCTACACTGCAGCATCAGCTTTGGAAACAACATCCTCGCTCAGAAGCTACATACACGTATTCGACAAATAGCAAGATGGCGAATATAAAATGTAAACTCTGTGTGAACAACAAGAACACTGTTCTATATGGAATTTATCCTTGTAGTAGTAAGTCAGAAAAATGCGTAAAATAAACTGTAGCTTCCTTATAAATCATTGTCATTTATTTAGTCTGTTTATTTACTAACTGCTTTTTCTTTGACAGAGAGATATTACTTTTATTAAATTGAGCGTGTAGGAATCAGGAGCAAGAGGTTGCAATAAGTATTCCAAAAAGGTACACCAAGAAGAAGATGAAGAATCGGGAAGAGAACGACTGAACCGTGCAATACCGTGTCCTGTAGTAACTAATAATAATAATGGAAAGGAGGATTTTAAAAGAAGTCAAATTCGACATAGTTGTGTAAATTCTAAGTTTGAGAGGAATGTAATGTCCATTTTTGTATTGCCTCACTTATTGAGAAGATGTGTAGAAGAGCTGCAGAACGATCCTGTATTATGTCGCGGGTTGATTTTTGTAGCAGAAAATTACCTGCCGTTTAGTCAAAAGAAGTTTCGCAACCGTTTTACAGGAAGATGAATTTGGCGCAGAAAGGACAATTTTTTAGTTTGTCTCTTAGATGGAACCACGTAGGAAACATTTTAGGGTCAAGTGGACTCCAGCACATTTAGAAAATTGATGAATCCATGGAGGATCCTTGACGGATTGGGAGATTTCGCCGTAGGAATTTAAGACTAGTATTTATTTGTCACGACAGAACTAACTGCTGAAATTGATGTTGATGCCAAACGGTAGTCCGAGTAGATTCACTCATCCTGTAGCACCCTCTGTTGTGGACTCTGAAATTTTGTGATTTTAGCCTTTGTCGAACTCAGGTGCGCAGACTTGTGTTGGGTGGACTTGTCAAAAATATGGGCCATCGGACTCTCGCCTGTTTAGCCAGAGCTTCAAGGGACCACGATGAAAATAATTAATATCCAGAATGCTCTGAAGTTGCAGAAAAATGCGGTGATGGTGCTATGAACTCCGTCTCAAGGCTACCAAGAAAATGCAACTAAAACGATGCACAAAGCGTCACCTGTACGTCTACTGGTCTGCAGATGTCGCCGTCGATACGCTAACAAGATTTGTAACGGAAGAAATTGAATTGGAAAGCTCCTTCTTGTTCGGCATTAAGTACGCCACAAGGTGAATGGCTTAGAGAAATTTTAGATACAGGAAAAAGCGTTGACTTGGATCGTCAAGTGGTGGCAGTAGTTACCTGGTTTGGAGCTATGAATTTGTTATGTATTATTTTTGTGCGACTCAAGTAGCTCTCCTATTCTCTCATTGCATGGCACTGTAGTTCTCATACTGAGCAAGGGAGAGGGACAGAGAGAGAGAGAAAGGTGAGGGAAAAGAGAGCTATATGTTCAACTTTCTCGGACGGGACGAAGAGAAAGTAGTATAGCTGCGAGGAGGGAACTTTTTACTACGACCGACTTGATTCCTTTGGTTGCATACACCGCTTCTTCCAACTCCGAGCCACTCAGTCTGCCTCGGCTCGTTAGGGTGAACACAGAGCAGCTCAAGTTGTTGTTGTTGTTGCTAAAACAGAATTATGCTGTTTTACTGAGTAAAGCAAGCCAGATTTCAAATTATCAATTTATAGTCATCGCTCTGAAAAATAATTCTCTTGTGCTACGTCGTCAGGCTTTAAATTTCATTTTTCATTCTCACGTTACCTCAACTACTTGTGTGTATGGACAGACAGCGATCATCATGTGTGATTACGTGTTATTTTCATTCTTAAATAATTCTCTTTCCATCTTCTTCTCCGGGAACTTTTCCTTTCATTTGTTTGTCCACAAACTAAAGCTATGAAGGCGGAATGAAGAAACTTGTAGTAAATTTTCCGCAAATTCCATTAGTGTTTTGTTCCTCTGTGATAATTCAACTGAAAATGAGAGTTTTCCAGGACTTTAAAATGGTCCGTAACCGTAAAATGACCAAAATCCAGCTATAATGATAAAGGGCAAAGGGAAACGAGAAGAGGGGATCTTCTCCTGTGGAGATTAAATGTCCGTTTGCCCCATGAAACTTCGTACCACCGCTGCTAGCGTTTCTCAAAGTAAATTCTAAAGAATATGGTGACCAAGGCTGCATGGAAATATGCGGATGTCACCATGAGTTTTAGAAATAAGATTCCCAAAGTGACAAACTGCAGACGATATTTACGTAGTTCATAATGATAGTGGTAAAAGTGTCGTTTTCTCACTTGCTCTTCTGCCTGTGCTGCTGCTCCATTTGAAACTCAAGTGGAAGGTGACTGGTTGGTCAAAATGGCTGGGAATAATGCTCGGATCTTAATGACCCCTCAACTGGTGATATTTGTGGTGACCATAGTACTACCATTAATTGGCTCGAAAGCAGTTAGAGGTGTACTTAATTTGGACCTGGAGGATTCCCCTTCAGGACATTCTCCAGGACCTCCTCCTCCTCCTCCACTTCCTCCCGCTGTTTTTGAGCCAGAAGAAAATTCTAGAAACTCAGTTTTATCAGAATTACAGGGGGTGGCTAGTAATGACAGTCATAATTTTAGCTCTGCCTGTAATTTAGTTCCGCTAACTTTTGATGATCGAACTTCCCAAGGAGTTCAGTTACGTTCCTATGATGACAAATTTTTAATACACGTGTCGCATTCAACTTTCGAAATAGCTAATGGAGTTGTGCCTACTCTTATTTATCAAGGTAAGTAACTCTGACAGCTGTACTTTAGCCCCCGTCTCGTCGTAGTGTTGCATAAAGCAGGGCGTGCATATAGCATGTCTCGAGTTGAGCAGCAGTAGCTAAACCACCCCATGGGGTAATGGATTCAATTTATGTAAATGGCTACACCAGTCAGTCAATGTCCATTTAAATCCTTTGGACATCTTAAGAAACTCTTGCGCCCAAAGCACACTATTCACTCTTTTTCCCTCACCAGCGGCAATTTCCCTTCCGTCTTTGTTGTTCAAAATTTTCTCGTTCCCTCAAGGCTAACCCCGCCGGAAGTTTGGGGAACTTTAGTCAAAACTCTGAATCGAGTAAGAATTTCAGGTTGCTAATGCTACCGATTCCATAATAATTTCTACAAGGTCTTAGAGGGTAGGGTATCGAAAGACTGTGGGTGTAAATTGTGAGAACGGAGCATGGGAAAGGTAGGTAGGTACGTAGAATTGACTGAAGAGTAGGCTGCTACTACTACGCCCATTGATTTTCTCTCCATTTCACTATTCGACACTTATCAATTATTTAATAGCTTTCTGGAT
>JAQFYD010000508.1:0-18039 GCA_034694225.1 Bourletiella hortensis | reverse complement strand
TTGTGAACAGCGAAGTAACATTCCCGGTACGAATTTCATCTTTTCATGACTATTTAAAAACTTATGTGCAGGTTGACGCGACGGAAAGAAGAAAAACCATAGTTGAAATGTCGTTCCTTTCAAATTAATGGGGCAGGTTCTCTGAAAAACGGAGACGTGGACCAGAAATGAATTGTATTTGACTTTGCTGTTGACAAAACTGAAAAAAATGAAAATTTAATTCATGTTAAGGGCAATACTAGGGAAATGTGAAGAAAAAAACGAAAAAAATTCATGTCGACAACCGGACTCGAACCCCACACCGTGCATGCCTGCACATGCTCTCTGGCCACTGCGCCACCGCTGCTTATTGAAAGGCGCGAGAAAACTTACGGGTTTTATTCGTCATGCAAAATCTTTTTTTGAATTTTTTTCAGAAACCAGTGGGCATTCAACGGAGATATTATATATGCATGATATATGGTCCATGCTCTATAGAATGAGCCCACTTACATAAGGATCCCAGTGTTACACCTCAGATAGTAGCATTGTTAGTAACTGTCTGTATTAGTAAATTGACCATTTTCTTCACGAATGTTGCACCGACTTACCATGACAACCGCTGCGAATCAACAGTGCGGTCTCGGAACTAGAAACTGGAACTCTCATCGAATCTGAATTCTGAAGCCGTTAGGAACATCAAACTATTGCCAAGCCAACAGTAATTGATACGCAAGAATTTTTTGAATGACTGGGGACCAGCTCATGCATCTTCCGCCTTGATGTTATTCGACCTCTTGGGCTACAAGATTCAATTTACATAATACCATGACTACAATAACAATAGCGTAAAATTTTGCTGCAAAAGTTGGTGTATTTATTGAACAACACGAGTGTGTGTCTCACATTTGCAGAGACGCACTGATCCTGCAGTAATTTCGTGCCATGCACCCAAAATTGTAAGATTCAGGCGTTCTTCACAAAATAATCTCTCATCGCTTCCACTGCTCGTTTTCGATGAGAAATTTCATTCTTTTCTTCAGATGTCATTTCTCCGTAAGTCTTATCGTACCCCTTCGGCATAAAGCAAGCGTCCCAGCCAAATCCGCTCTTCCCCCTGGGTGACACTATGCTGCCTTCCGTAATGCCCTATCAATATTCAATTCACACCCATCATTTACCATTTCCAACCTCTGTATCCTCCTAACATAACTTTTTCTCAGCTACGTGCAACCACCTACCTTAAAAAGCTGAACATCTCCATTCCCATCAGTATACGCCAGCGTTGCCATAGCATAAGCTGTGTGATCATCGAAACCCGCGAGCATCTTATGCAGTCCTTCCGGACCAATACTTTGTAAGAACCATTTTATATACGGACCAGGTAGCCCTTTCATTGCATTGAAACAAAGACATGTGTCTTCCACCACACAAGGTTTCTGAATAAGTTGAAAAGCTGCATCACATTTTAACCGGCTCACTGTATCTGCTTCTCCCTGATATTCCGGCAGGTCAGCTGGGTTAGCTATGAGCTGCAATACCAAATCAGGTGCATATTACATCATGTCTTCGTAACAATGCAATTAACTTACATAACGCTGAACGCAGCGTTACCTTGTACGGGAACGATGGTCCCAAAATAGCCTGGATTTCTCTCAGCTTGTTCGCGTTTCCCGTCACAATCGTGATGAATTTATCAGAGTTTTCGGTCATTTTAGTGCCGTAAAACCGAGTGAGATTAGATGCCACGGAATTCAAACCTGAAACAATTCATGAAACAAAATCGAACATGCCTTAAAATACTGCTCGTATTCGTTCCATGCACGAACGTACACACTGATGATTTCAAAGTCTTGCCCACCTTTGATTCTAAACGCAATGGAATGTATGAAGTTAAGTTGTGAGATACAACTAACCATGAAATTCTTCTACAATTATCCACAAAATCAGCCGATAAATCGTTTCATTTAGCGATTAATTTTTGCCGATCAGAACCGGGCCGGCAGCTCAGATCAGAATCAGATCGAAATCGAAACCACGTTAATTTGTAATGTTTTGCCAACCGCCACGTGCATTACGGCCCCTGACGTCACGACAGGCGTAGTCATTTTTGTGTACGTTGCGTTGAATGGGGGGAGATCATCCGTCAGGCCACAGGCCATTGAGAAACTGAAGAGAAACAAATGACGAATATTGTGATGATGGCCAAAGGAATATTTTAATTAGTTCACAACAGTATTTTCCAGTTTAATGTGGAACCGACGTATTACCTGGAGGATATAGAAGCTGTACAAATTTTATAAAATTTCCCGTACTGACTGTCACTGGCAAGTTCTGAAATTCAGATCGGAGGGGCGTCCTAATTTAAGGTGAGTTTCTACTGAAAAATTTTAAATTCCCTTTGACGTCAACTGATGAATTCAGCAGCAGCAGCTTCGTATTGATTTCTATTGTAATTGTAATCGCTATGACACGTCGTTTTTTGTTACGGGTTGACATGTAAATTTCATTCTATTTGAAGCAGCAGCTGTAGAAAAAGTAGAAACAGGAAGTACTGCGTATTTTGGTAAAGTGTTGCAGGGGGTAACATAGTGTGTGCCAAGTAGCAACAGCACATAATCAAGGTGATAAGAGGAATTTATTTGCGTACACTGCCAGTGTCGTCGGTTAGTGGAGTGAGTATGCAAACGAAATAATTTATTATTGTTCAGGAATTATCATCGTTTTGTTTTGTATTTTACAGTTTTTCAAACAAGATGAACGGCGTGGATGTAGACCAAGAAGGCCCGACGACTTCGAGTCGTTCTGGTACAAGCAGTTCGAGTCAGAATGTAAAAGAAGATACGAAGACGACATCAGATGTAAATAAGGAGAAGGAATCGGAAGCGAAGAAACAGATGAAAGATGAAGATTCGGATAAAAGTGATAACGAAGAATCACGGACATTTGAGTGTAACATTTGTTTTGATGTAGCCAAGGATGCTGTTGTGAGTCATTGCGGACACTTATTTTGTTGGCCCTGCCTTCATCAGTGGTTAGAAACTCGCCCGCATCGTCAGTCCTGTCCCGTTTGTAAAGCAGCCATTTCTCGTGATAAAGTAATTCCTCTGTATGGACGTGGTGGGTCACAGAAAGACCCGAGATCCAAGGTTCCACCAAGACCAACCCCGACTAGGCAAGAACAACCCGATTCTAATCGCTTCACATGGGGAGGAAATGAAGGTGGTGGAGGCAGTTTCCAATTAAGCTTCGGTATCGGAGCTTTCCCTTTTGGAATCTTTGCCACAGCTTTTAACAATTGGGGCCAGATGGGACCAGGACAGGCACCCGGAATGAATTTCAATCCACAAATTGAAGAACAAGAATTCCTATCAAAGATATTCTTATGGGTCGCTATCGTCTTCATTGTCTGGCTATTGCTTGCTTAAGCAGGCTAATAGCATCGGGGATTTCGTCATCATATCACAATTTCTCCCAATTGTTTCAGTTTCATAGTGTACACGCGGCCACAGTTATTGACAAAAAGGTCTAAAGTGCGTGGACACGATTACAATCAATATGGGTTTTGGATGAGTGATTCCCAATAAATTATAAAGTAAATAGTCTAATATGATTTTCTCTGGAGTTTTATGGGCGGGTAACAACGCTTTTGGTGAAAACCCTGTGCGGACTACCTTAATTTTTACTTAATTGTTGCTAAGTTTGTAGAAATTCCATGTACTCCATTAATTGTTCCAAGCCGATGTAAAAGATGAGAGTTTGACCTTATAATGTGGTCGAGATTCTGCCATATCCAGTTCATTTTTCGCAATAAAATTTTTGTTTGAACATCCTGTTTGAACACCATTCTCGCATTATACTTCTGCTTTCTGGAACTGTCCTCGGACAATCTTATTAAATAGTAACATTTATTAACCAAATAGATTTCTGTATTAGGATTTTGTATCTATGGTAACCTTTCGTTTCAAATATAGGAATGTTTTGGTGTAGCTTGGATTTTTCAGTAAAATATGCATCGTGTTTTATGGTATGGATACTTCTCCAGTTCTTCGGCATGCTCACGTCTGAAGTCCCACAGATAATGATCAATCATAATAGAATTGATGGATTTTTCATCCTTTCCAGCTTCCCGAAGTCTCCGGCGGACAGCGAGATTTATCAGCTCCACAGCATGAATGGATGCTCCTCGAATTTCCATCTCACGCCTGTCTCCATTTTCAAGTTCCACATCTGAATACAGGAAATGC
This sequence comes from Bourletiella hortensis, assembly GCA_034694225.1. Classification (NCBI taxonomy): domain Eukaryota; kingdom Metazoa; phylum Arthropoda; class Collembola; order Symphypleona; family Bourletiellidae; genus Bourletiella; species Bourletiella hortensis. The sequence continues at coordinate 13,813 of JAQFYD010000508.1, read as the reverse complement.
AAATTGTTCATCAGTTCATTCCAGAGTATATATACTTGTTACATCATTAAGCCCAGTTCTGTACCTTTCTCCAATGTTTCCAGCAAGCTTGGTGAGTATTCCAAGGCTCCAAAATGAAGAAGTGACTGAGGCACACTGGAAATAAAAAAGATGATATAGTTACTGCAACTTTCCCCACCGACTTGATGGCATTGCTGTACGCAAGGACTTACCGATAATCCGCAAACATTGTGATGGAATCAATATCATCAAACGCTCCCAGATCTTTCCCTTCGAAGCAGGCCCAGATATCAGCTACCAGAATTTGGGCTCTTTTGTAGAATGAAACTGAAATCACATGCAAAAACGCTCATCATCAATTTCAGCTCTACTTGCTAGAATAGGTTACTGCGGGGAAAGATTGACATACCAATGGTACTTTCATCGTACGCATTTTGGTCCCTATAGCAAGGAAACTCCTCAGTAATAAGTTTAAGTAGTTTCATAGCACTTCTGTCCGACTGCTTCACACAGTTGGCAAAAGAGCCCGAATATTTTTCCATCAAAACGTCCGCAACTTGCTTCAAACTTTTCACTCTTTCTTCGGCTAATGGAATGGGTGTTCCAGTCTCGGACCGGAAGATACGGTACAGGTCATCTACAGTCAAGGAGCCATACACGGATGGATTGGTCAAGTCTAATCCTTCCTGGAATGAAAGTAAATATCATGTTCTTTCTACAGTGAAAGCAGCTGAAAGTGCGCTCAAACTCATCTCATTACCTCTTGCATAGCACGGTTGACACCGGCACAAAAAGCAAAATATCCCGTGTAGACTTTGCCATTATAGGCAACTTCCCATTTAGGTTCAGGTGAACCCCCTTTTGATACTCCTGACCAGAATGAAAAGTTGAGTGTGTCCACAAGGAAAATCCAGTCTATAGCTTTCTCATCTGCTACTTTTGGATGCAACTCAACTTGCTTGAAGTTTTTCAAGCTTAGACGACCGGATTCAAGTGCATTGAAAATCTAAAAAAAACAGCAAGGAGGTAAATTCATAAAGTCATTTGATCAATTGTAGTAGCCAAAAAGTCAATGCTCATAGGTTTACCTCATCTGCAGCACGTTCAACTCCTTCAGGAATAACTTTCACATCTTGGGCTTTCTCCACAATCAGCTTTCCCGACTCCGCAGGGAAAAGTAGTTTCGTCTCCTTGGCGACCATTGTTACTACCTCGAGTTGCTTTCTCCTTGCTCGTTACGTAACACGAAACGCTTTTAGCCGGCAAATGATACTCAGCTTCCTTACCGCTGCAACAAACCAAATAAAACTAGGCATATCGCACTTCTTAACAGTTGATGCTTCAAGTGTCAACTTTATCAGCAATGTTATATCTCACCTGATAAGAACTGGCGACGAGGACTAAAGTTATATGCGGCTGAGGATGTGAGCGAATGATTCCCTCTCAAGAAAGATCGGCGTTGTGATTGACAGAAAATTGCGACTTCCCGTTCGTCTACACGGAAGCCTGCACGCAGAACAGCACATGAAACCCCCTGCGGGCTTTCCTATGAATTGTACTATAGATGATGTATGCCAATTCAATGCAAAATATTCTAAGCAACGGGCCGGATGTAAGCTTGACTTACCCTGCCTGCCGCAGATTCTGAGCTATATGCTGAATGTATGAGATTTTTTCATGGCTGAAATTATGCACCAAAGTGTAATGACTCTGCGGTTGCTATCATCAGAGGGATAACAAAAGTTGCTGAAACGTGAAGAAGAATTCATTGCCTACAACACAAGATGATTAGCCTTTGATATTTGCCAGAAATTACTCGCATACTGTAAAGCTAATTTTATTTCGCCAGCAGACTCATAGAATTTGACACGAGACGAAAAGTTGTTAATCATTACAGATAAATATTGTAGCGTATCATGAACCATAGGAATTACGTTAGAACGTGTTGAATTTCACGCAAGGAAGCGTTATCAGAGGCATATAGAGCCACTCTACTCAACTCAGTGTTTCTTTTTTTGTAGGAAGATAACATAAAAATATAGAATGTGCAAGGCAAATGCTAATATTAGTATACATTCTACAACAAAATCTATCGGGTAAATCACTGTGTGTGAACCATTTGCTTGAACAACAAAAAGGCAAAGAATGTTAAGTATTAAACAGAATACTTTGTTTGTTTCATCAACAATTTCAAATACACTCCGCCGAGTAAAAATGACTATTTACAACAACGCTCTCCTCACAATAAGCCATGTTGGATCGAAGTGCTAATATAATATTATTGGTATTCGTTAATATTGATATAATTATTGTAATAATACAAACAATAATAAAAAGTTTTTTGGGAAGACGTTAATTATTAGACACGTTTTCGATCGGAGAGCACTCTCGTAATGCAACCCAATCCCCCGGCGGCAAATGCTTTTTCATGCCATGATAACAAATGTGCACTGGAGCCTTCACTGGGTACTTCAAAGCCTCGATAGATGTATTTCATTAAAATGTCTACTTGATCCGGATCTAAGGACTGAACGACTTCTTCCATTTGTTCGGACTTGATTGACTTGAGCACGCGAAGCGTAATTAACATTGCATTGTCCTGCAATTCAAACAGATTAACACAAAAATTATTCCCATGTTCATTTTTTAGCCGACACTCTTTTTATCTGTCAAGAATAAACCGAATCAAGCTTTTCGAGGATAGCGGGTAGGTAAACCATTACCAAGGGAGCGATTCTCCGGGTGATCGCATACGTTACCCCCGCAATACCCAATGCATAACAATGAGTTTAATTTTCTAAAAATGCTGAATAATTACTTTGACTTGCTGGTTTTTGGAACCTAAAGGCGCATTGCGGAGACAATTTTTTAAGGCTTCACCGCCTTTCCCTTGGTTGAGCATTAATATAATTTCGTTCTCATCGGGTCCACTGGCTGGAGACTGTGCTTCGCCGGACTCTTCCTCCTTGTAATTATCTTCATTATATTCGTCCACATCAATCTTTCGAAATGCAGCACTACGTGTATTTTTCGCCATTACGATGACGATGATGAGTCACACTATCTGTAAATTCATATTTCATTTTTAGAAAACCCATACTGTCACGTACCGATACGATACATTCATATATTAAACACCCGGTGTTTCCTTAAAGATATTTAGTACAATCAATCCACAAATAGCATTTACCTTCCAAAATTTGCCAGTATAGTTTTCCAAACAATCTTCTAACGTCGAACTCAATTAGGTATCCTACTAAAATACAATGTCAAGCATATTAATTTTCAATTAATTTCTTCGCACATAAAATTAAAATTATATGAGAAACAGACCACTCACCCGAAACAAGTTACGCCTAATTACTCAGCACACAAAACCTCATAAGTTTCTGCCATGTACTTTACTAAATATGACACCTCAAAACATATTAATCAGCCTGTTTATTTTGTCGCGAATTTCCTCTTTGATTCCTCATTTCCAGTCAGCAGAAATTCCTGTCAAACTCACGCCATCCATTATCCTAACTAGGCGACACATCTCCCGCAAAGCCTGCGAGGCTGTGCACTGGCCGTGCATAAGGCGCCATCTTATGCGTTCGGCACTGCTCAGGCAAAGCTCATTCGGCGAGCACACATTGCAGGGACAGTTCGTTGTGTCGGACGGGTTGCTGTAAATTTCTATCAAAATGGTAAGTAATTCATACTAATTTCGATAATTTGAGTACTCATATTGCTTGTGAAGGCGTTAGAGTTTATCTGGGAGCTATTTTCGTAAAATTTTGTAAAATTTCAAGGGAAATATAAAAGTTGATATTAGGGCCATGTGGCACATACGCTGTACATTTGTACCTGCGGCCGGTCAGGATGGGATATTTTATTGTGCAACTATTGGAAGTGTGGAAGCTATTTTAGTAAAGAGAGTAATTTGATAATTATTTGTTGATTTGTAACAGGTTAAGGTCAAATGTTCAGAACTGAGAACGAAGAAGAAGGAGGAGCTGGTGAAGCAGCTCGAAGACCTGAAAGGAGAACTTCAGGGCCTTCGTGTTGCTAAGGTCACCGGAGGAGCTCCTTCTAAGCTTTCTAAGATGTAAGTGCCATGAACTTCTGTTTAATTGCGTTTTTGATTTAAACTTGTTTCAAGATGGAATCTGAGAATTGGGCATAAATATCGTTGATTCGTTTGGTGTGCTTTTATGTCCATTTCAGCCGCGTTGTTCGCAAAGCCATCGCCCGTGTATACATTGTTATGCACCAGAAGCAGAAGGAGAACTTGAGGAAATTCTACAAGGTAATTTTATGACGAGTTACGAACTTACTTAGAAAGCAGTGCGATGGGTGGCATGAGTTCGTAGCTCAGGAAGTAATGTTTTTTGAATTACGAAAGCACGTTGCTAAGGGGAATTTTATGTATGCGTAATTGCAGAATAAGAGCCTAAAGCCCTTGGACCTTCGCCCAAAGAAGACCCGCGCTAAGAGGCGTGAACTGACAAGGCATGAAAAGAACATTAAGACCCCTAAGCTCTTGAAGAAGCTCCGCTCTTTCCCAGCCAGAGTTTATGCTATCAAAGCGTAAATAAGTATAATGTTTGAAGAACTTTGGTTTATATAACATTAAATAAATCGAGCGTTGGGCTTTGAATAATATTAGGAAGTGTTTCTTTATTATTTCCATAACAGGGTCAGTCAGGCGTATATCAAAGCATTGCTCATAATTTCTGTATCGTAATGGTCAGATTGTACAACGTTCTAATAGCTGATGCGGGCAGGAAGTCCTTAATTTTGTAAGCTGTCTGTAGTTTAGCTGGTGTTAAGATTCTTAGGAGTTTGGACGCAACGCAAATGCCCAAACAGGGTACAGATCTCGGGGAAAGTTTTTTTGTTTGATGTATTGCAGGACTTTCATATCGGCGCTTTTGAAGATTGCCATAAATGCATTGAAGGATCTTGTTACTGAATTGTCTTCTGTGTCGACGTCAGAGTTGGTTCCTCGAGTAGTATTTTCTTTCACTACTATCACTCCATTCGGTTTTAGAGCCGCCCTGCCATAGTAACAAGAAACGGCATGAATAACAAGCCTATGAATATAACATACGACGACGCTATATCAATCGTAATGGAAGTTTACCTACCTGCACCGTTTCAAAAAGTCCAACAAATCTTCATCCGTCAGGTAACTTAGAACCCATTGGCACCATATGACATCGTATTCCTTTTGTTGGGGAACGAATGCTTGTAAGCCTGAAAGTCAATCCAAATGCAGTCCAATCACACACATTTTCACGCAACGTAGCTATTATTCAATGAAATTATAGTCTCCACACGTACCCGAGCAAAAGAACTGGCCCACTTTATCACTATTTTTAAAATTCTCCCTCGCTCGTTCTATAAACTTGGGATCTTGATCTACCAAATCGGTTTTTTCAAAGAATCGTGATAGCAAGTTCTTAGTTATGCGTCCAATTCCAGCCCCGCAGTCTAATGCTCGTCCATGGCCTGGTGCGTCGGTCATCTGCAACAATTTAGGTCATTAAGCATACTTCATGAGATTTTTGTAACGAGCTATCAAAATGTTTCAACGTACTTTAAATATTCCTTTTAGAAGTTGATCAGAATTTTTTAGTTCGATTTCCGACAGGTGCCCCAAGCCTCCAAGCATCCCATCGTCAGTGGCATCCTGAACTGACCAATACTTTGCTCCACCGCCGTAAAATGCATTCTCGGTTAGACCTTCGATAGGAACCTTCTTCCCGATTCTGAACCCTCCCTCAGTCCCACTCATTCTTCTGAATCTCTAGAATTAAAAGCATTCCGAATGCTCATTCATTCTCAGATCGTCTCATCCTGGCCATAATGTACCCTAAACTTGAATACATGTTCAAATGCATAAAAAAACAGAAGCCATCACAATTCCAGTCAATACATATTTTTAATCCTTAAATCGCATCATTAGGTAATACATAAAAGAGTTGATGTCATAAATACGACGCGCCAACTTTTACAACTCAGGCAGGGTGACGCCAAATATATTGGTAATCAAAATGCATATTCATACGTTTGAAGATCAACTTATCACTATCATATGACAGTCTCACATACTACTACAACTCACAGCAACTTCAAAATCAATTCAATACTGGCGTTGTCATGGACAACATCCTCCTCCAACCCTTAGAACATCGATACCTTACATTTAGTTGAAATAAAAAATATAGATAAAAGTCACAAAAATTACTAGGATAACCGGCATCATATCATATTACATTATCGTATTTCAGGTTCCATTATCAGAATAATATTTTCCAGCAATCATCGCACACATCGATTTGCTACATGTTTACTGGTCAAAAGTTGAAAATAAAAAAAAATGGCCCAAGAATTTGTAAATCTCTTATTCTGCAGTAGCTGGAGCAGGGGCAGAAGGTACTTCCTCTTTTTTCTGCTTGGAGTGTCCATTAACAGGAGCGTCAAAATTCAGGTTGTTCGTACATGCCTTTTTGGATGGAGGTTCGGATTCAGCAGGAACAGCAGCAGGCTCCTCTACCTTCTTCCTTTTCTTGACCAAGTGTGAGATGTCATTAGCGGCCGGTGGGTTGGGATTTTTTACTGGACTATTCCGTTGTATGATTTCCTCTTCCATTTTCTCCTCTTCTTCTACCTTAGAAGCTTCCTTTTCCTGTTCCAATGTATCATTGATCCTTTCTTCGAGTTCTGGCAACAATTCGCTTAGTTCTTTGATTTCTTTATCCAGCTCTTCTTTCTTAGCAGCATCATTCTCTTCAGTTGCGACAGTCTTTTTCAAATTTGCAACACGCTGACGAATTATGTCGACGGACTGATTGAAACTGGCCACAGAGTTTTGGAACTCCTTGGCGAGACCATGAGCAACTCCGATGTGGAAATGGATCTGAGCAATTTCTCGACTGTCTGGACTTTCTAATTCGGACACCATGGCTAGAGAAGTTTTGAAGTCTTCCACAGCTTGAGGATAGTTTTCTGATTCTGTGCTAACTTCTCCTAATACCGTATGAGTTTCTGCCAATCGCCTTTTCATTTGTTTCAAGGTACGTTCCTGCTCATCTCGATCTTTTAGATCCTTTTCCTTCAGTTTAGCCTCCAGCTCCTCGATTTGCTTTTTGAACCCAAGTTTTGCAATCTCCAATACTTCCCATGCGAGTTCCAAATTACTTAGGTCATCTGGGTCAGCTCCTTCGGCCTTGACACCAGAACTGGTTGATGGTTGCTCACCATCATTAGCGTCAACAACTGACGGTCCAGGTGCAGGACTTGGAGCATTGAGATCTTCCTCTGAAATGGTTAATTCAGCTTCTTTTACCTTTGGTTCAGCTTCTTCCTCCTCAGATTTTTCTTCTTTCTCAGCAGATTCTTCACTTTCTTCACCATTTTCTGCATCTCCATTCTTCTCCTCCTCATCCTCGTCACCTTCCGTATCTTCATCCTCATCATCTTCAGATTTCTCTCCAGCAGCTGGAGCTTCAAATACGGATAATTCCGCACGTGCCAAGTCCAGGAGTGTTTTCCCATAGAAAAAATGAGCTTCGGCATGTTCGCTCGCAATAGGTCCATAAATTTCAGTTAGAAGATTGCAAGCATCTCCTAATGCTGAACAAGCATGTGCTGTATCTTTCATAAGAAAATGTCGCTTTCCTTGAACAAGGGCATTTTGGGCTCTGCTCAATTTATCCTGCTCTTTCTCAGGCGACGCTGATGATGATGATTCCGGTTGCTCAGGAGCTGCTTTCACAGGTGAAGCTTCCATCTTAGTTTCCACTGTTGCTGCCGCTGTACTTCCTTCTCCGTCTTGAGTCATTTTCATCAAAATTGGAGTCCTGCATTTTGAAAAAGTCTCCTTCACATCAGCTGTCAACCCAATCCATTCCTGCCAGAATCCCTTCACATACCCATCGACCTCTTGCCAATAATGACTCAATCCCTGCCATGCGCCCAGTTCCTTTTAATGCACCCCGATGACCCCAACTTAATAATTCTGCCCACTGCCCACTTCCTCAGCCAATAATTCTAATATGCAATTCTCTATATGAATCCATGCAAAATCGTTCAACCCAACCATTCTGATATGCATCCACTGCCATAATCCTGATTCAAATCAGCCTTCCCTGCTCTAAGTGCATTTTACGGCATTGCATTCCAGCATTCCCTTCCGTAATACAAACCGCTCTCTGTCAAATGTACTCCAGCACAGTTGTAATCAATATTAATTTTCTTTCTGCCTTCTTTATTCTATTACATGCTTCTCTCTCAAAAAAATCAAGAGATAGAAAACCGCAACTCTGTCCGACATACATATTTATAATGCAAAACGAAACAAGTATTGACTGGCTTGTAGGACTGTGACTAAAATGAACATTAACTGGAGACTTAACTCACCTCAAAGGTTGTCTTCAAGTAGTTCCCACCTCCGTAATATGGAAAAGTCACCGGTATCCTGGAAGAAAATCAAATTACAAACGTCAGATAATTATGCTTGTTTTGACGTCATTATCTCACAAAATTCGACCAACTGTTTCACTTACGTTCGCCAGAGATTTTAGCAGCGTTTTACACTGATTCTTAGGTTAATTACGGGAAAATTAACACATTCTACCTGGGATTGTATCAGACAACGAAAACCCCTACAACTTCTTCTCGGAAATCAAAGCGAGCGACTGACTGAGGAAAAGCCGACCGCCGACGACAACTGAAGGGAGACTGAGAGAGAACAAGGGACTTGTGCCGCCCGCCGTAAGCGCCAATGTAATTTCCCTCCAGTCATCGTCCGTGCAGGACGTTCAATCGCCATTCGTCGTGCACTACGCCACCTCTTATGCATTGGCGAGAACGGTAGGCAGTGCTTTGCAAGGAAGTAAATAAGTAAAACAAAAATGACAGCAATCGTCAGCCCATGAAAACTTTTAAATCATTTTGTCAAAATTATGATGGATAACTTCCGATTTCAGGACTAATTGTATCAATCTTCGTAGCAACTCAATTCGCGATTCGTGCTAACACCAGAAGAATAGATTTTGAAAATTTTACTTGAAATCATATCTTCTTCTACTTATACTTCAAAACAATGACATATGAAAGACAATACTTACTAATAAACTTAACAAATATGATGTGAAAAGCAGGATAAAAGTAGCGGCTGTGAAAATAATTTGCAAAAATTCACACGTGAAAGTACTAATGAGGAATTAGGACATGAGGGCCCTACTTGTCCCGGCTATTGGCTCAGCTGGAATGACAGCAGCTTTTGTTTTATTTCCGCCACCTCCAGTACTACTCCCTTCCAGACCTTCACGTTGTACTGTATTGACGGCATCTTTAAGAGCAGCAATGGTCTCCTTGGCAACTTTCAATTTCTCCTTCAGATCCTGTATTTCAGCCTTAACTTTCCCTCTTGCTTCCTTGATTTGTACTAATGAAGTCTTCTTCTTTTCTTCGACTGAAATGGATGAAAGGGACAAATTATTACATACTGCTGCTACGATGGAATATGCTGACTAATTGAAAATTAACTTACAATCAATTTCATGCTTCCAGCCATTGGGAGCCAATGGTCTGATACTATCTATTAGAGTCTTGTTTAGGAGAGTTGGCTCTTGAAATACTATTTCGTCATAAAATTCTGACACAAGGTTCTTCTTAACAGGAGTGGCTGGAGCTGATGGGTCACTGCCGGGCTGGAACAACTTCAGGATGTGATATAAAGTTACCTGCAACACCAAGTCAAACTTATAGCATTTCATAATTCATCGTTAGGCGGTTGCCATGGGTATAAGACGATCGAATAAAATATTGTAAGTATATATTCGAAAAGCTGTACAAATTACCGGTCTCTCGATAGGATCAACAAAGTGGACCTTAATAACAACTTCAAATTCTCCCCATCCAGTCTCAGTAACTTCATATGGAGGTTTTGTAATGACACGATTTGGATTCGTATAGCTGTCATGTAGTTTAAAATGAACTTTCTTTATGAAAATTGAATAATCCTCATTTAGGTAAGGTTTCAGGTAAACTGTCCACTCATGTGTGTGACCATCTTCTTCCCGCTTTCTCCCAAAATATTTTGCAATGTTTCCGACCACGACAGGTTTTACGATGGTGACACCCTGTAACGAACATAATCACATCCGCATTTAAAATTTCAATTTACACAGAAAAAAGTTAGAATTTATGGAATTCGCAAGGCCAATATAGAAACTTATGAATCTAGCCAGAATCAAAAAGAAAAATTCTTTACCTTCAACCGACCGCCCGAATCCGGGCCGTAGTCTGTCAAAGGTGGAGTTGCCATTTTGTATGTTGAATTTAAAAATCCGAGAAATGATAAATCCCCGTAATTTACAAAATTTCAGAGCAATCAGTCTTTATGAGTCACGGAAAGGAAAATTTTAACGTTTTCGGTTTTCCAGTGATGCAAATGTAATTTTTGAAATTCCCGCCAACGGAAGCCCACCGCTGAAGCGTCAGAATTCGAATGCCCAATAAAAAAAAAAGGTTTTTCATCATTCATCGCCGTCACACAGAAGGGAAGGACTAAAGAACTTCGAAAACATAGACTTCGCTTTGTAGTCTTGTTGTCATTTGCGGAAATTTTTTACAAAGAAAGGCCTTTAAACCCGAAGATTTTATTAATCTCGTTGAGTCTATCCAGAATGGCAGATCTGAATTCGGTGCGTCAGCAGCTTGCAAGTGTTGCTGGCACGGGGTCATCAGGAGGGTCTCACAAAGACCAAGCTGACCGGTACCGGGCGATTTTGGAATCAATTGTCAATGGGCCACCGGGTGATCTTTCTGAATCTTTGAAATCCCTTATTGATCAAAGTAAGATGTAGTCATTCAAATCAGATTTTGGCTGAATGCGAATCAGTCGCCCAATACTAATACTAATGCTCTTGCTTACAGTGGTCAATGAAAACGTCTCCCTGGTCGTGTCACGGCTGATACTTTCTGAAGTTGCAAACGTATTGGCCAAGCTACCCGATGAGGTGTCCAAAGAAGTTGCACATTATACCCTGGATAAGGTAAACTATGTCTGAAAGTTACTTCTGAAAAAATAGTTTGTGTTCTTCCCATTATGTCATTTATGTTGTCATAGAACCTGATCTGATGGAATGATATTGTTTCAGGTGCATCCAAGAGTGATTTCATTTGAAGAACAAGTTGCAACTATAAGGCAGCATTTGGCTTCAATTTATGAGAAACAACAGATGTGGCGTGACGCCGCTCAGGTCCTAACTGGAATACCGTTGGAAACGGGGCAGAAGTGAGTCTTGAGTAATCAGATAGAGTATTAGTCTCACTCTGGTTCATAAAGTAGAGAATTTCCTTAATGATATCGATCCTATATTTACGTGCGAAAATTAATTTCCATTTGTATAGACAATATTCCATTGATTATAAGCTGGAAACTTACTTGAAAATTGCCCGACTCTACCTGGAAGATGATGATGCTATTCAAGCAGAAGCGTATATAAATCGAGCGTCACTGCTACAGGTATGTACAGAGTTATGAGGAAGGAATGATTGCATAATTTTCATGTATTCAATCGATTTTATGGCATTATAGAATGAGTCCAAAAATGAGGAGTTGCAAGTTATGTACAAGGTGTGTTACGCTCGAGTACTTGACTATCGTCGAAAATTCATTGAAGCTGCCCAGCGTTACAACGAACTTTCTTACCGCCCAATCATTCACGAAAGTGAAAGGTTGACAGCTTTGCGAAATGCATTGATCTGTACAGTATTGGCTCCAGCTGGTCAGCAACGCAGTCGTATGCTCGGCACACTATTTAAGGATGAGAGATGCCAAAATTTACCTGCATTCAACATTTTGGAGAAGATGTACTTGGAAAGGATCATTCGGAAGACTGAACTAATTGATTTTGAGAATTTACTCCAGCCTCATCAGAAAGCTGTGACAGCTGATGGTAAGCCAGTCTCTTAAACAAGAACTAAATTCTGGGGAAATGTACAGCTGTCTGTTTACATCCCAAAACATTTTGCTTTGTCATCGCAGGATCGACGATTCTGGAAAGAGCTGTTGTGGAGCACAATTTGCTTGCCGCGAGTAAGCTGTACAATAATATTATGTTTGCCGAGCTCGGAGCACTCTTAGAAATTCCTCAGGAGAAAGCAGAGAAGATAGCATCTCAAATGATAACTGAAGGGAGGATGAGTGGCTATGTCGATCAGATTAAATCTATTGTCTACTTCGAGGCACGAGAATGTCTGCCCTATTGGGACAAACAGATTCAGTCTCTCTGCTATGATGTGAATCAAATTATTGAAAAAATTTCAGCTGTAGCCCCAGATTGGATGGCCAAATATACAGATGAGCAGATGAGTTAATTGTTATGCTGTTTACTGTTTTCAAGCTGCGTCTGTTAAATATAGCTTGGATTGAACATCGTTCACAAGTTGAACATTTCTTGTGTAAGTTTATTAAATCGATACTAAATGTAATAATTACTACGGATAAAATTTATAAAATCAATCTTTAATCACTGAAAAATTATTTTTGGAATCCACGATGTAACTTCTTAAGGTCAGCAAGTAGTGTAGCCAGCTGAAGATAATGACTCAAGAGGAACGGAACTCCAAATTGATTAACATAAAAACAGGAAACATGTATGAATCCCATACGTGGCGAACATGCAGTTATCTCTAATATTGCATACTGATGCAAGCATCTTGAGCTATCGCATTGCATTGCCCCTACTTCCCTTTTTCGCAATTTTCAGTGTATATGCAGAGTCTTCATATTGGCTTATCAGTTTTAAAAATTCTTTTGTCAGTCCATCCGCATACGAAAATGAGCAATAATTAATTTGGACTTGTTAGTGCAGTAACAAAAGCCGTCGGATCCAGTACAGTCAAAAATGCCTTCCAGATACTCTCCATTCGCTATTCCGTGGGAATCAGTAAAATTTCAAGTGTCCAAGTATAAAATATTTATCTCTATCTCGGTGGCCCTCGTTTTCATCATAGTTTTGATTGCGTGTATTGGAATACGCGAAAAACCGAATGACGCCACCGTTGAAAATTCATTAAAAACGGAAAGTCAGGAGCCTTCCGGTGCGAGTTCTTTTCCCACCCAGGAAACTCCTGTCGGTAGGTTTTCAACTTTGAACCAATTTAGTGCGCAGTGAAGTTTCTAAAATCATAATTATTTAATTCTATTTTCAGCTCATGTCACACAAAAGGGCATTTATACTTTGTTACATACGAAGGAACGGTGAATGTCTTTGAGCTGGCCTCCCGCAACGTTACAAAAATCTATAGAGATATTAATGAACATTTTCATGGAATTACGTACGACCCAGTAAGCGCTAGGCTGTATTGGTCCAGTCCTACAAAAATCTATCGTGGGAGTATGGATGGGAGCGAGCCCACAATCTTATCATATTAACTCTCGAAGTGAACGCCGATCCCCGAGTGAGGGCTGATGACATGTGATCCTTGTTTAGCGCAATGCATTTTTCCCCATGCGCCAGCTGCGGAAAACTGAGGAACTACTGTAACCACCCAACCCGTCTATGTTGAACTCCGATAGGGGGGCAACGGGGTGCCACTGTGGGAGTTGGGAGGAACAAGTGGCGCGGGTGGTTGAACAGCAGTAGCATGGAAGGATAGATTCCATTGCAGCGTTTGAGATACGAACGTTGGTATTGCCGCGGGGGAAGGTGGAGGGGAGGCAAGCTATGACAACGTGCATATGAAGGTGGACGGGGGCTGCGTGCGTGCATGCATATGGAAGTTGGGTGAACATACGTTGCTGGAACGG
>JAQFYD010000507.1:0-18050 GCA_034694225.1 Bourletiella hortensis | reverse complement strand
CATAATAATTGCTGGCTTTATCTCGTGCCGTATCTCCGGTCCTGTTAGGATCTCACTTCACACCCACACACTCACACGTGTAAGGATGTGCGTGCATTTGCAACCTCCACGTCGTTATGTATTTTCTGGACTTAGGCTCCTGCAGAAAAAAGTTAGTAAAGGTAACAGCAAGCTTGCGCTGATTTATTATAGCACCGAGTACGCGAAGGTTCTGAAGTGTAACGATGTTGGAGTAGCATTAAATAGCATATGGCCAGGAGAAAGCACACTACGCTGGCAATATTGCAAATTTTGATGTTACTCCATGAGTTAGATTTGTAATTTGCTTATTGAAGCTGCAAAAAGAATGATCTAATACTAAACATGTTTCTGGCACGGCACTTAAACCTATTTTCTCCAAGTTACTTCGTCACTGTTTTGCTGGACTTCCGATGTTTGCTCATCTCTACAGGTTTGCACAGGAAGATGAAGAGAACGTTGTATAGTTTCACACGTCCGTGTACATGCATGTGTCAGATACATAGTGGCACTCATTCCAATTGTCGCAGTTCCATTTGCAGAGTCGAACTATCAATGTAAATCAATGTATAGCATATCAGCCTCGGATTTTCATGCGGGGCGTCTGTGAATTCCGTCAATTCCGTTTCTGCGAAGAAAAATGCCAAGTTTGCATTGTTCCGTGGGATTTGTAACTTCATTGTAATCAGTCAAATGCAGATTATTGTTATCATTGCAGGGAAGTTCAGGCCAAGTTCTCGCGTGTCAATAATAAGTTAATGTAAAATCGTTCAAGACCATGATGCCCCAAGTGTCTAAATGGCAAGTGTTTCTTAAGATGACACCGGTGTTTGATCGTACTTATTTTATCTATTAAGTATGATGATTGAAGGGCCACACGTACTTGTGGTATACAGTAATGTTTTTCTATAGGTATACACTAAGTTGATCTACGATCCTCTGGGGAAGGATCAAGAGAGGGTAGTAAGAAGTAGCTAAGGTAGGCTGACTATGGAAAGCACCCCCCAATAAGAAGTAAGGTAGGCTGTTTCTTTGGACGCCAGCAAGCAGAGATTGCCAGCGGTCACTATGGGAAGCACCCCCAATACCATTCTCTGTCTCTCTTCTCTGTTCCTCTCTCCATCTCTGTCTTGTTTACATTTTTCCCCTGCCCATTTCACATCAGCACGACAGTTTGAGGTGCAGAGATAAAAACTTTCTTCTGTCTATCTTCAGCCTGACCGAGATTAATCAGTGTGCCGGAAGAATAGTAGCAGTGTAAAACTGATAGTATTTAGACGTGTGATTTTTATATGTGCCTCCTCATCCTCGTCCTCACAAGTGTTCTTCCAATATTCAGTTTTGTTTCTTCATGACGATTTTATGAAGCAAAAGGAGTGACTAGCAGCGGGGAGAAGTGATTTGTGCATGTTTGTGCGGAAATAATAAAGTAATTTGTGAATTTTTTAAAGTAATTAGTCATGCCAAGCATGTTGGAAATATGAAACGAAAACCCAAGAAGGATCATCAGGAGCAATACCAGAAGCTTGTCCAAGACATCGGAGAAACAGCAGTAGTCGTAGCGGCGTGTTGACAATGCAACGGTTTCGGAATCCAGTTCTTCTTGTAGTGCTATTGTACATGTTGATGTTAGTCGACACAAGTGGTGGTTGTGGACCGGGCCGAGGAGCCGGCAGACGTCGAGCTCCGCGGAAATTAACACCACTTGTCTACAAACAGCATGTGCCCAATGTTCCCGAAAATACCCTGTCAGCCTCGGGTCTAAATGAAGGCAAAATAAATCGGGACCATCCACGTTTTAAGGCTCTCGTGCCCAACTACAACTCGGATATCATCTTTAGGGATGATGAGGGAACGGGTGCTGATCGGCTCATGACGCAGGTAGAATTTCTACTTCTTCTCTTATGTTTCAACCCTTATCAAAAGCATTGATTTTCACATGTACTACAAGCATCAGCTTTTTAAATTGATGCACTCTCCGCACATTTCTCTCACCTCGTCGTATCAATCTAACTCCTTTAATCATGTTACATTATTAACTAATTCAAGCCAATCTTTCCCTTTTAACCGTCCCTCGTTAGAATTTTATGGAAGATTCTATATAAGAGCGTTTGTTCCAAAGGCATTTCTGGCACGATCGTTGATCTGATGCATAATATCCTTCGTGTGAAGGATCTGAGTTGCTGCCCTAATGGCGTATGGATTTCCTGACTTGGTTTTCATATCAAGTTACTCTCCTGTACGGGTCTAACAATTTTTCCCTGCATGTGAACCTCATCTAATATGTGCTCGTCCTTTGGTTTGTGTTCCTCTTGTTGAGAGAGACAGAGAGTGAGAGATGCACTTATCTCACTATATTTGCTCACGTCACTCTCTCAATAATTCTTATCTTCCTTCATATTTTCATCCCTGGGAATACTGATCATCATCCTCATCATCAAGATGATCCATCCATCCATCCATCCATCCCTTAGGAGCCAACGATGCTAGTAGTTAGTAGTATAGTATCCTACCAAACCGGCATCCTCTTCTTCTTCTTCCTCATCTATACTACTTGTCCATAATATTATGAAAGGCAAAAAATATATTAATAAATGTATGACATTAATAGTAGAAATACCTTTGGCTGGCTCTTTCATCCCTCCTTAGTTGCCTTTCATATGACATTGATCCACTACTACAGAGAAGATCATCCTCCTCACTTCTTCTTCTTGAACAAGATAAAAAAACTTTATTATTGTGTATCTTCAAGATGTAACATGGCTCCTGTTTGTGTGTCTATGTCTGTGTACAGATTACTGTTATTATTATTATTAATACCCTCTCGCCTTTCTCGACTTACTCAATGCATTCATTCATCTTTCCATTACATTTGTCATGCATTGACTAACCTTCAAAAAATCAATCGTAAATCAACTTTTTCCAGCACCTTTTTTTACCAGGAAAGGGTGTTGACCGGTCCAGTATCGATTTCATCAAGTCACCACCATGAACTTTCAAGCTGCTCACAGTCAGTTGTGATGCAATTATTATTAAATTACGACGTGCGAGTGCAGATTGCGCAATATAGAATCAATGCCAGACAGCCGTAGCAATTGTGCCGGCAGGCTTGCTTGCGAATTGTATGCAAAATGCACCGAGAAATTAGCACATTTTCATACATTTTGGCACCATTAAACGAGTTAGATTCCATGGAGCATAAAGAAAGCAGGGGTTGAGGGCTTAGTACACTATGAGAACGTGGGAGAGTTTGTCAAGTCTTTGTAACAATAATAACAAACAATAAATGCAATAGACGGAAGATCATGAGGGTAATAATGATTTGCCATTATATTGGTTCTCCCTCCTGAAGGACAACAAACAGGTCCCCTGAGAAGTAGTGATGATGAGTTAAAACCAATTTTTATGGTTTTTAATTCAAGTAAACTGTGGGAGCTTGTGGAAGTACAGTATGATGATGATGATGGTGGTGGTGAATCAATGCCTTGGTGGAAAAAGGTGAAGCAAAAATTCCTTTAAGAAGAACAAGGTGATGGTCACTGATGATGGTAGCTATAGTTGCTGGTTGTGGGAAGGTGATTTCTGTAGGATTTTTGCCTTGTTCTCACATCGATTACAGGCAATAATGAGGCTTAATGAAAAGGACAGTGATTGGGTATCATAAAATAGCTGCTACTACTAATAGTAATAATTCTTGCGGATGATACTCACTGACTTACTGACTGACTGCCTGAAGAAGAAAAGGTCATGAGCAGTAGTAGTGTTAGTGTAATAGCCCTTCTCCAAGGTGTCCATAGAATATATATCTACAGAAAGCTATATAGCATAAGGCGTGGGAACCATGCGGTGTGGAGAAATGAAAGAAACCCTAGGAATTACGATTATTGCACCGTGGCTCAACGTTTTCCGAATTCAGCTCAAGAGAATGGCTTTGTCGTGTTATTTCCCAGTATCTCTCCCTCTCTCTCTCTCTCCTTTACATAGTTGTGGCTCGTCCTGAAAATCAAAGTGTCCAGCAGCGCATGGTGGTGGATGAGCTTCTTCTATATGCTTCTAGCAGTAGTAGGACGAAACTGTCTTGTTTATAGATATTGTGAGTAGTCAGCATATAAACATTCCACTCCTGACTTCTCCTACTGACAAGTTGCCTTTCATAGTGAAGGCTAATGTACACGATATTCGGCAGAAACAAACAGAAAGGAAGAAGAAGAAGTATATGCTAGAAGAGAGCGGATACCGATCGGTACAAGGATGAGAGAGGGAGAAAGATAGGGAATTATGTATATAGACGACCACCTCAGTAGGCTTTGGCAGTAAGGGTCCATATTGCGGATGCAGGAGCTCGTAAGGAGCAGGTAGGAAGCAGAAGACACCAAGCATATAACTTACATAGACACAGGTATGCAACAACTTGTTGGGTGCTTCACTTCTTCCTCCTTCCAAAATAACAATAATAGTAATACATATACACCTTTTCTGAATGGATCCCACTTGAAAAAGTGACTCGTTGACCAAGTAACTGGACTATGTCCACAGACGAGCACCAACAAGAGCTCCTCTTCAATAACCCCCACGAACAATAAGTAAATCACACCTTTGTTTTCCCTATTATAACCAATACTGTCCACCCCTATATCCACCCTTCATTATTTTCCCATCTTCCACTTCGTCTTCTTATCCCCTCTCATATCCATCCGGTATTCACCTCAATTTTTCCTTCCAACTTTATAACCAAGCAAGTAAGTAAGCTGGACTTTCTTATAGGATTTTTGGTCAAGGCGTGGGAACATGATTTTCCCTCTGCCAGAAACCACTACTGTCCTCTAATAGACGATACTGGACATGAGCACGGGACTTTTTACGACACGTTCATCATCAAAGCCTTTTCAACTTGTTAAGCATCAACTTCTTATAGCTATAGCCATACATGTACATTTCATGTAGATGCATCCATGCGCCCAAAAAGTTGACTCGTACTGTTTTCCTTTTATAACTCCTACTACTACTACTACTTCCAGTCCTTTAGTTGTTGTTACCTTTCATCATGAATGTTGTTATTCCATGTGTTGTACTTACTATACCTTGTCTATAAAGGAAGAATGACTTACGCCCCACATCAAGCCAGTTTGGTGCCTGTCGTGGTGTGGGCAAAATAATTGATGCCATCTCATTGTTAAGAATTTTGCTGGACAAAGTTGAGGAGAATGGAGGAGCAAATGTCAAAGTATTTTCACAACAACAAGAGAAGAGAAGAGAGGGAGAGAAAGAGAGAAAGAAAGAATAGAAATTCCATCCGATTATCGCTCTGTTTGCTCCCCGCATGCATGCATACACATTGTACAGTCGTACAAATAAATAATAGTAGCCCCTTCAGTATGTTTGTCAATTGTGTAAAGTCAGTCAGTCATCATCAAATAGAGAAGGGCAAGAAGTGAGTAGGTCGGTCGGAACTTGTGTATTCAGAAGAAGGGCTACTTACTACTTGTGATACTACTGACTGCAACTGTCATTCATAAATCCAGCAGGGACCAATATATCATTCGCTGGTGACAGAAAAATGATGACCAGTAGTGGGAGTGCGATTTGCAGTGATTAATCCTTGTTTGTCCACAGTAATCTCTCCTACTTGTTTTGACTCCTTCCCATTATGATTATGAAAGGAAGTTTATTGTTAATTTTAGCCATTTGTTGGATGTAAGTCTCCAAAGTAATTGCGTCTTTGTCGCAGCACATTAGGATAGCAGCAGCGGGTATCTTTTGGCCCATTTATCTCTCATTTGGTGAGGAAAAAAACTCCGCGCCGGACTTATTATCTCTCTCGTTCGTTCGTTCTTTCTTCTCCGTCCAAGATCACATTACTTTCTGCCTACCAAAGTTGGGACCACGGTTTCAAATTCCATCTTCTTCCTCACTCGCCCCGTTAGCTATTGTGATGAAAGAAGTTAGAAAGAGTTGTGGAATCAAATTCATTAAATGTGTTTGTCAATAACAATGATAACCAAGAAGGAGCCCGAAAAAAAATTAAATCGAGCTCCTCGCTACCATCTGTGAACTGCCAAAACGTCACGGAAATGTTTGTACAAATGGCCATGCATCATCATCGTAGAACAAACAAAAGTGACATAAACTCGTCTTGCTCCTTCTTCTTCCTCTACTTCATCTTTATTAGTAAGTTAGTCATCATCAGAATCAGAGTGGAGAATTAAGCCAACTGTTCCGAAGCCATATGATAGGGTCCTCGGGTTCGTTAAATACCACTAATATTAGTCGTTTACAAGACTTGAAAATGGCATTTGAGCACAATGGGCGAAAGCTAATCCCTTCATACCCTCCACCACTGCTGTGTTTGACTGACTCCAAATTCGGAGCCTTTTTACTCGATAAGGACATGGCATATAAGAAACATAAAATGAGCCATTTTCTCAGGCCCGTCAAAGGGAAATGTACGACTGAAATGTGAGTGGGACTTGTTATGGAGAAAACAATGGGAATGAAGAGACATTACCACGGGCTTCATTAGTCATATATTTGCGTGGGGTCAAGCAGCCAAACAGTTTTTTCCTTGCATATTGCAAATAATATTCCATTGTGTGTCTGTAATAGAAGTTAATTTCCTTTGTAATAATTATTATTGTCATCAATCAGATATTATCCCTTGTCTGACCATTTGACCCCGGGGACTAGTATTGTCTCATCATCATCATAGTCGTTCCATTCCAGGCCTCAAAGATAAGGGTTTAAGTAAGTTGAAAATAGGAGCAGCATCTGTACTGAACAATAGATTCGGATTGGAATGTTATAGCTATAGGATGTGAGGGAGAGAGAAAAAGACGGACGAGTTTCAATAATAATGCAGTGCTCTTTGACATTAATCCCTTCTGTGGCTGACGTATGACTCAAGTGTGGCATTCATATGTCTCGGAGCTTTCAGTAATATGTGAAATGCCATAATGGAAGCGAAACGTTGGTAACGGTGATCAATGGATCAAGGTAGTCGGGCTGACAGTGAGAAATGAAAGACGCTGCTGTCTTCTCTTCGCTCTCTTCTTGTCCACATTTTTACTTTAAATCCATAATCCTTCTTCCCCTGTTCAATCATTTTGAATTGTGCAAAAATCAGCCACACTAAGCCTTTAATGTACTTCTTCTAAATATGCACTGAAGGCCATTAAAAAAATTCGTAGACAAACTTCTGCTCCATATTCCAAAGTCATTTGGATCAGTTCCCACTACTACTACTTCTACTTGCTATTATTATCGATCAACTTGAAACCTTGTGGACTCTTAGGGGAGAAGAAGAAAGAAAATAATTCGATTATCCTCAGTTCAACATCTGAGTTTGGACTAATAGGAGCCGACAGGGAGTTTGACATTTTTTATGATGAAAAGTAATATATTTCTCAAGTTCATCTGAGGATGACGACTTCTGACAGAGTTCTTTGCCAAAAGTCAACAACTTTGCTCTGGCCTTGCGATCGGATGGAAAAACCAATTTGTAGTTGTCAACCCGCCATCATCATCATCATCATTTTGATCTCCTGATAATAATACAGAAAAGTTTAGATTAGTTGGTTGCTTGCTTGGTAGGATTGAAGTAGAAAGAAATGGTAGATTGATTTGATGAGTTATGTCCCTTGTTGGATTTACGGACTGTGATTCAAAAAACAATTCGAATTATTTCCTTTAAGCTTTCGCATCCTTCAATATTTCTGTAGATGTTGCTGCAGTTGATTAAGTTTCTTGGATGTGAGTGTCTGAAAATTCCATGTATTGGATACATGATGATGACAACTTTTATCATTTTCACGGTTCAATTGGCAAATGGAAGATGAAAAAGGGGAATGGAATGGGACTAGAAGCTGTAGCAGAGGGACTAAATCCACATGAGGATATTTAGGAAAGGGAATGAAAAGTCCAGGATTTTCTATAGCAACGTAGACAGATGTCAATATTATATCCAACTCCCGCTTTTAAATTCCCGTCACATAACTTTAGCCCTGTTGACATTTCATGCCTACTCCAGCAGTCGTCAAGCAGCCCCGTATTTGCATTCTTACTGTCACTCATTTGGTCTTATATGACATGGTTTTAGATGAATAATAAGTGACCGGAAGATCTGCGTAACTAGGTTCTCAAGTATGTCTTCTAAAGGGTTGTTTTATTTTAACATACCTGCTATTCCATATGAAACTACATAACTTTGCTTGGCTGGCAGTAGCAGCTCTCTTAAATTCCGCTCATATTAATGTGAACATAGCTATAGGAGGAGAAAGAGCCCAAAGGGCATGTTTTGTTAGTGCTTGCTGGGCATTAACAACTGGAATAGAAACGATACCTTCTTAAGTGGCATTATTATTATAGTAGTAGCCTCCTGGCTTTCTCAGTTGCTTGCTAAAGCAAGGCGGTATGGATATAATAGTATAATAATGTGTGACGACTATGTGTGTACATGCTGTGGATCTGTTTGTGTCTGTGTGTGTGTGTGTGTGTTCGCACCCACTCATCTGCTTCCCAAAGTGTATAATAAGAGAAAATATTCCAGTAGAAAGGAACAATAGGATTATTGCTACCCCTCTGAAGACCATTTAAATGAATATCTGCTGCTGCTGCTGCTGGGCGCGACAACAGTCTTCTCGTCCTTTTCTGACAGTTTAAGCCTTTTCAAAAGTTGTGTATACACAAACAGTTCCTTTCCACAGTCAATCCCTCCTTAAAGTCCCAAAATCATTTTTAATCAAATAAACAATAACAAAAGTTATTTTTGGAAACAGTAAGTATGCAGTTGAACATTTACATCCGACGCATGTCTTGAATGTGAAGAGCACTTGACATTTTTGCAAATACTCAAAGTTTTGCAGCAGCAACAGCATAAGACTTGAATATCACGTGTTGCTTGCATTGTTGCTATAACAATGATAATAATAATTCCCGTTATTATCCTTCCTATACTGAGGGAAGCATATAGTGAAGAAAAGTGCAGGAGCGCAGATGAGGACTGTGTAGCAGAGACAAATTTCCAAGCACCTTTTAGTAGTAGTAGCATTAGAATGATTCATATAAAAAGTTAAATAAATCATGTTCACATTTACAAACTCACGTATCTGACCGCTTGGAGTGTGCACTGAGATTGTCATACATGGTTTTATAATTCACTTTAGATTATGTTTATTGCTCCAGCTCGAGTGTATTTCCTACTTCTATGGCCCCTTGTTCTCTTCTGCTATAAAACCAAGATGACGTGATCACAAAACAAGCTTTATAAATGCATTTAAGATACATTTAAAGCCTGCTGTCTGAACAGAGAAAGGAGCAGAGAGTGCTTGTTATGGTGTGTAGTGTGTGTGTACAGAGAGAGAAAAAGAAGAAGAAGAAGAAAGATCAGGGAGGCAAGCAGGCAGGAGGCATGAAATGATCTTTAATCTGCCTATGTATTTTATGTTGTACTTTACATCTTGTCTGTGTAGACACGCATTAGTGAAGTTAAGAGTAGTTAGCTTGACTGGCTCACCCAGGTTCTTCAGTGATAATATCGTCCTCACACATCTCCTTACATTCAAGTATTATACAGGTGTCTCCAGGCATCCCGTGTGCTTCCTTACATTACACACATGCATATCAGTACACATAAACATTATTAAATCTAACCCACCACAAGGACTATAGTATTACTGCTACAACTAGTAGCTATACCCACCTTGAAGAAGTATCCCTTACTCACATAGCTTATAGAGCTAGCTCTATAAGTCGGAATCCCTTCTTGCCTTGGCATGCATATCTACACATATTTTGTACTGATCCTTGTAATACTTACAAAGGGATGAGCCTGAATAAAAAGCCTGCTTATCCTAGTCTACGGTAGTAGTAGTAATAGTAAGTACTACTACAATCATCATCATACAGTGGTCGTATCCTTTACGGCTAAATACCGGGGAACATATCCGAAATACATGGACACACATGCAGGGAACATCATACAGGATGGATGGATACGCACACACACATATAAGATATAGAAATACCGAGGAAAGATTTACTTTTGACTGCGGGAAGAATGACGGAGTGATAAAACGTGATGTAATGTTGGGTGAAATTTTGTACACCTCGTCACGAAAGAATCCACACGGACCAGAGCTCCTTTTCTCACTGATAAACCTGACTGAGAGGAGCAGCAGCAACTGACTATCATCCTTGTCGTCACTGCTCCACCATCAATTCTCCCCCATAGATCCATCCATCAAGCTATCTATCTGACTACAACATAGAGTAACTCGGAGGTATTTATCGTATTTATTGTGACAGCATTCTTCCGCTTCTTCATCTTCTTCTTCCCCTAAACTTCCATCATCGGTAATCGGAGATAAGGCTAAACCATTTTTTATAGCTCATCTGCTTTTCATTGTCATCAACCATGTAAGTGGCTCTGGCTCACTCATAAATTCTAATTTTCATGGAGTCAGTCCTTTGAAAAATTGCTGGCGCAAGCCACAGGGAAATATTGGTATAGCGATTATGCAGATAAAAAAGGCATTCATTCCTCACACAGGGCCTTCTCATTCAATATTAGGATTCAACTTTAACCTCTTTGATCTCTCACAGAATATTATTATCATTATTATGAATTGTAAAAGGATCAAGGTTAAAGTATTCAAAGAGCTTTGGGTTCTGTGCTGATTTTCTGTGTTCTTAGAATGAAAAATAAGGTATTGTATGGCGTGTGAATCGCTGGGATAATTCCTTCTGTGTGTATCATCCATCGTGGGGGGAGAAAGAAGAAGAAGAAGATGGGATCCGAACTGTTAGAAATACATAGTTCTTGCATATAAATATATAAGAGAGCATATGGAACAGGTATGGGTGCTGTTCTTCTGGAAGGTGGAGGTAACTTGTTAGTGGTCCTCAGAGTATTAGCCTGGAGTTGTAGTGTATCGTTCGTAACGTCGTTTAGCTACAGGTCCTGGTCGGGAATCGGAATCAGTAGAAGAAGAAGAAGAAGAAGAGGGAGAGGAAGATGATGAAGAAAAAGGAACTTGATGGGAGACAGGAGAAGTGATTCTGATTAGTATGGAGTCTAGACAAGCTCCAAGCTGTAGCTAATCATAATGGGAAGAAGAAGAGTATCTATGGGTGATGAGAAAATACTCTTTTACTCCTCTCTCTCTCTCTCCCTACTTTTTCTGTACTTGTCCACCTCGTTATGTTCGCAGTTGATCCTCACTTCGTACTCATTTGTATTAACGCTGGAAGAGAAGGCACTCATCTTTGTATTTGGAAAGGATTTTTCAAGTATTACATGATGCAGGCGTAGAAGGTAGGCCGAGCAAGCAATGGTCCGTTTGAAGACTCCGTGCTGCTGTTGTTGTTCATGGTGGTTGTGTAGCTAGTAGTTGTAATGATGATGAAGGTGGTGGTGGTAGTGGTGTTAGCTTTGAATCCAGTTAGGGTAAAGTAATAATAAGTATATAAATATATAGCCAGGGAGGTATCTTACAAGAGAGAAGATGGAAAGAGAGAGACGGCCAGACCGACTGGGCCATGCATGCAAGTTTTTGGGCAATGGGAGAAGGAAAATCTGAGAGTCAAAGTAGAGAAAAAAAGGCGGAGGAATGCATATGGCCGCTGGGGGTAATTGCAGAGTCAAGATTCAACCGAGAAGACTATTCCCATTCAACTCAACTCTACCTCACCAATCACTGCACTCCATTATTGCACTTTGTCCATCCCTGGCTATCTTCTTTACAGGCTTACTGGCCTTTCTGTATGTATACATGTACTACACAACTAAGTCTTTACTTGGTTACCTGGTTCATCATCATCATCGTCATCATCATCAGCTCCGTGCCGTTGCATTTTATGGACCAACTTTACTATTTTTTTACAGTCTATTCTTCTTTCTTTCTATTTTAAATATTTTCACCACAAATGGAATGAATATTCAACTGAAAAAATATTATTATTTTTGCATAAACTCGCTCTGTTCCATTCGCTGTCATCATCAGTTATCGATAGGTCGTTTAGCCGTCACTTTGTTGGGAAGGTTAAGCATGATATTTTATGATGAATTTATGGAACCGCCTGAGCAGGATCGGGTTTTGCGTGGATTGCCATGTAAATGGATTACAAGTTTTGTCAAAATAATCATGTCCATTATATTTAGTGGCAAGGGAATTCATTTTAAGATAAGTTCAGGCCCCGTTTTTTCTATTCATTCCGAGGAATCCTCGCAGGCAGGACCTATAGGAAGGACGAGCAAGAAGCATCCTTTATAGGAAAGCAATATGGCGGACAGTAGGGACGACTGCTGGATTTGTTAAAATTGATTTCTAATGCATTTGCTCTGTACTTAGCATGTTAAATATTCGGGAAAGATTATGAGTTTTTATGGAATGGAAAAATTAAATGCATGATTCCATCCATTAAATAATTTCCATAAAGTTGAATTTTCCAACATTTCTCCTGTGAGCTTTAAGTGCTTCATATGTTATATTGTTGCATAAGATTGAAGCCTTTTTAGTAAAAGTCATAACATTCTTTGATCAACTCAATACCTCTGTAGTTTTATGGGCAATCCATTATCCTCCATGTTCATTTTTCCCATATCTATCTCTTTCTTCTTTTCGTCTCTTACTACTGCCTCTTGTCGCACAATACTGGTTTATGAAAAATCCTTAAAACTTTGTTTGTTCTGTGGTATAGTACTATAGTTGACAACCCGCAGCAACCGGATTGCTGCCTCTTTTTTTACTCTTTGAGTGACTACTGCGTTGAGTGAGAGTAAAGGTCATCCAGAACAATACTTGTCTTGTACTGAGTTCTGTAGTTTGATCCTAGTAGTACATGATGATCATCAGACTTGTCTCCATTCCTTTTTACTCTTGAACAACTTTTGCCGCATACATGAATAACATTTTGTAGTTGGAGTTGTTTTAGTGATAACCACACATGACGATGATGATGATGATGACGATGATAGTTGTTAGAATACTACTACTTATTATTATTATTAATTGAAATCTTCTATCAAAGTAATCTTACCTATCGGCAGAAGAGGTAAAAGAATCGCATTATTATTACAACATCAGCACGCAAATTCGATTGTTTTTTTTGCATATTATATTCGTGCCATTAATGATGAAGAAGAAGCCGCCGCCGCAGTCATGAGAATGGAATGGAAAAGTGCGTGTGGAAATTTCGGCTTTTGAGGCAATGTAATAATTATGATTTGATGGTGCATAAGTATGCGCATGCAAGTTAGTATCGCCTTTATCATTGCAACATGGACAACTAAACGATTTTGACGAGCATAAGATACAAGAAAATACAAAGAGTTGTACTACATCGGCATGTTCTGCTGCTGTCGTCCCTCATAATTATATGCTGTAGCTATTTCCCCTTAAACATAGCTAGTAAAAGTAACAGAAAGGCCCACGGAGGGATTTCAATTCCTTAGATTTATGCGGGGTCATAAAAATCAAAGTTTGTAAAATGTACAGGTGACTCGTTGAAGGAATGAATGATGACGCTCATGATGATGATCATCATCATGGCGATGGTTGGTGATGATGAAGGGAGTCAAAATAAAGGAGACAAAAACTTCAATGGTACAGGTTATATATTCACAGTGACAGATTCTCGTCGTCGTCCGTATTATTATTCTTGTTCTTATTATGTCCCTATCCTCACTGTATAGCTGTATTATGCACCTTGCAGCAGCAGCAGTCATCATCACAGTAGCTGTCAGGTAAAATTATAGCAGGAGCAGCAGCAGTAGTGTCCATATTTGCTCAAATGGAATTCTTAGGTTTATAGTACCCTGCTGCTGCTGCTGCTATGTATACAGAGGCAAGACCCATTCTTCTTATAGGTCCATACCTGACCATCATCATACCTGGCTATAAAGACGGGGCCCCATCGTGTATGTAGCACGGTATAATTTTATTATAGGAACGTGTAGTAGTAAATTATTGTTAATAAATCTGCTGGTCATTTGTTACACAAATTATCATTATTATTACTTACTACTGTGTGTACAAAGTGAGGAAGAACGGGAGGCTATGGATAAATGGTGCGGGGAAAATTTTCCCATCATTTAAATCCATGTGAGATAATTCATTCCCATTATTGCCATTATTACTCCATTTATGACGGTTATCAAGGCTTGATAATCAGCCCGATGATGAGAAGCATTATGAACAAGATTCGTAGGCCATAAATGATACATTGTATGTAGCTACATCCCGGCCACTGAAGCTTCTATGGGTCCTGTTGGATGGAGATAATAAATTAGGGAATTGTGCCACCTTGTGGTAGGACATCTTTCAATTACTATTCCTCCAGTATGACAGTAATGGAATTTAGGTCTACCCTCCACGATGTTTATTTATTATTCAAAATCGCCTAATAACGCTACTACTGCACCGTAGATTTAGTAGCCATTCATCAATAATAATAATAGTAAAATATTTGAATGAGTTTAGCTCGCAAGGTCGTTCCCATGTTAAGTTTCCGCTGTGCTCAAATGGAACGCGAAAACGTGTGAACTTTAATCTTAGAAACTATACCAGCACTTCCTTGACTCATCCTTTTCAGAGGTCAGTTAACTTTCAATTAAAAGCAAACATCACTTATTGTACCCAATAATGGTACACAAAGTCATCTATTTCTTTCCTTCCCCGTCTTCGTCAAGTGTCCACTTGAGATTTGTGGGGAGAAAAGCTTTGAAATCCTTCTTCTTCCTCACATTTTGAGGATATTTGAGATGAAGTAAAGTGTGAGTCTCTTACTTGTACAACTTACTATTGTACACTTGAGTTTGCCTTCGTAATTGCTTCGTCTTCTTCTTCTTCTTCTTCTCAAGTTAGTATTACCTTAATAGTGTTTATTTTGCCTTTTTTACATGAACAATTAGTATACAAGTTGAAGCTCCTTTCCTCCTCCATTATAAGCCTATTATAAAACAAGTAAATAATCCTGCCGGGGCTAGTAGGATTGTTTAGGCTGGAGTGTAATGTTAATATTCTAAAGTTATGACAACATGGTTGTAGTATCTGACGGACCGTCGTCGCCGTCGTTCTGCGAGGATCGTTATCGAGCATTATTATAATCATTGTTACCACCATATGAACCACCTGAGATATCCGATTTAGTTCAACTAAACAAAAAACTGTAATGAGGCTTAAGCTGGAATCCATCCGTTCAACCTAAAAGCCGACTAATGTGGGAGCCCCAATAATAGCCTTTCTTAATCCCTATACCCCGTCAACACTTCACATGAAATGCTTAGCCGCTATGTCGTCGTCTGTGGCTCTGCCAATTATTCCTGTACCCTGTAGCTACTACTGCCACCACCTCTTCCCCATATGAATGTCATGTATTTCCAGAGCGTGGGAGGATAGCATGAGAATGAGACGAATGAATATTCCACTTGACTCGGTCTTAAGAGTTTCCCAATATTTTCGGTCTCTTTTTTTTCACATTTAGACAGACTTGCGGCCACATATGAACTTACATAGCTGGCTATATGAGAGGATGAAACAAGAGGGAGAGATAGGAGCAGGACGATGGTTAGGTCATTGACGACGATGAAAAGGCATGTTGAGTTTATATTTTGAAATATTTATGACAAATGTCAAGCTTAGCGTTAAAAGCTACTCCTTCAGGGAGGGAGCCGCATCAAGACAAAAGGTCCTACAATGTTTTCCCACAAGTTTTACCTTCAACGTATCTTTTGATTCTCTCTCTCTCTCTCTCTCTGTTTGTCTTTTCAGGTGAAATCAACAAGTCAGTTTCTTTTAGCATGTCTCTTCTCTCTCTCTCCCTCTCACTCACTCAGTCAGTCACACACATACAATTGTGTTGCATACTCCGTCACGGTCTTCTTAGCATGCTGTCCTGATATAGTCTGACGGGTAATTCCTCTACACAAGTCACAATACTGGCCGGTGCTCAATTCATGATTTTCCGCTCTCCCGAAAGCCACACACTGTTGTGAATTATTTACCGTCGTAAGAACTAACTAGTACTACCAGGGCAGTGCCCTGGTAGTTGATCCCAGAAATGTCTACTGCGTACACCAGCGCGTGGGCATGTATATACAGCTCCAAACCTTGATACTTGAAGGTCATAATGTCTGGAATGATACTGACTGAGGATGGTGAATGATTAGAATGATGACGAGAATGACGTAGGTGTCCGTGTCAAAATTAGCCTGATGACGATGATGAGGTGAAAACTAATGAAAGGACTTTTACCTTTTAACAATAATAATTGATTATAATCAGTGTGAAAAGGCAAAAGCTTTGAAACTACTCAGTGAGTGAGATTGTGAAGTCAAAATGCCATGATGGGCTTTTGATAATTCATCCTTCTCTTCTTGCTTGTCTAAATGTTTTGGGTTCGGCTGGAGTATGTATACACAATAGCTGGGAATGGTGTACACACGGGAGTCATAAAATGCGGAGGGAGGTAAACAGGAAAATAATGATTTTATGAGTGTGATAATAAAAACTTATTCCTTTTTGCCTCCTTTCCTGGAAAAAATGGGTTGTGACAAAATGGTTGTTATGTTGCTGCTGCTGCTGCTCATGCTGTTTGTTGCCAGTGTTGGTGTTCTGTGTGTGTATATTAGAGCACAAGTGACTGACTATAGGTTTCCCTCTCTGATCCTTTTTTTTCATGATGCCACTTCTTTTGTGATTTCATGCAATAATGACGTCTGGTTGTTAGAAACAAAGGACATACGGTTAAGCTATTTTATTGCCCTTGGAAAAATTGCTCACCCATGTACCTTCTCTCTCTCTCTATTCTTGTTCATCATAACGTTGCTCTCCTGCTAATATGAGACCACCCTCCGGACGAAAATATTTTTACTTTAGGAAAGAGCCATGGCACCCATACCAGCCTTTGGACCCACTAGTACTACACGGGACAGTTTGAATGGAACTATAATATACAAGTTTCTCAGGATTTAAATCAAGTCCCTTATCTCTGAATTTTATCTGAACCACCATATTCAGGTAGATTAGAGGAAGCCAGCAGCAGCAGCAGCCAATGAGTGAGAAAGAGAGATTCAGATCTTGAATGATGTAAACTCATTAAATTCCATTTTAAGCGTAAATGAACTTTGAGAAAAGTTTTAAAAATTCCATTGTATAAAAGTATAGGCTATCGGGAATGGTAAAGAGTTGTTGTGAGGAGGAAGAATTATTATGATTATTATAAAGAAACGTCTTGCCAGTGAAAAAATTACTGGCGTGGATGGAGGTCTTGGACCAAGTGTTAAGGGAAGATTATTATTGCAAGGCGCTAAGTTGATACTAATGACAGAGCTGTGAATATGAAAGCATTTAGTTGTTATAACTTTGCTCGGCGGCATCAATGATGGGGATGAGTTTGGAAGAGGGAGAATTCTCCTATTGTCTTCTTCTTCCACGATTATCCTTACAGCATGTTATCTCTAATCATCATATTTAATCGTGTATAAAATCTGACTGACACGCGACTTGTGCTGGCTGCTTTTTTTTTCATTGCCTTGTCGTACTGGTTTTTCCATCGCCTCCGAAATGATAATTATTCCTATACTTTGCTTTACACTTAATGACCCAGATTGGAACATGCATATTAGTCTCTCTGTCTCCCCATTACTTGTGTCATAAAATGAATGCTGCGCACGTCAGCACAAGAGTGAAGCGATTAGACCTGACGCCTCGTTTTCTCTCTCTGCTTCTACTTCTCATCGCCGATCATCAGTCCATCATCTTTTACTACTCTGCTAGAACAGATACTTTTCGTCAATAACAACAACAACAACAAGAGTATCTTTGAAAGATTCTGTGAGGAATGAGATTGAGAGGGAGAGAGAGAGAGAGAGAGAGAGCAGAACAACATGTCCAAGTTAGTTCAAGTCTCGTCAACTCATCAGGTTACAGGGAAGGCATTCTAGTATTGATTGGCATCACTTTGTGAAACAGGTTCAGCTCTACTTGTTGTAAGCATATTATCATCTCTTGACGATTTTTTATTGCTCTTCTTCTTCT
>JAQFYD010000506.1:0-18067 GCA_034694225.1 Bourletiella hortensis | reverse complement strand
TCGTGAAGCGAGCCTCCACATTTTGTACCGCCGGAGGCGTGTGTACGCAAAATGGACGCCTCGGCGTAGATTTTTTTTCATGGTGTACAAGGGTCAGGTTTTTTTAATTCTTATATTTCAATAACACTTTACATTGTGATAAATACAGCACTATAGTTAGGCTCTTTCCTCATCCACCCAAAGCCCACCTCGTCCATCTATGTCGCATAATATGCGACATAGATGGACGAGCAGCAGGGAAGCCAAAAATCGAAAAGTTCAGCGGCAGGCCATTTGGGATTTTTGCTGGCGGTTCAGTTGAAGAATATTAAATTCATAAGGTAGACTCCCTGTGGAACGGTGAACTAGCCCCTTTAGGCACCTATCCACATCTGTCATGTCTTCTCCGTGCATGTGGAGTGCAACTGCTAATTGCATTAACAACTTCAATCCTACTACCAGAATGTAGCCCTCCATATTTACTACTCTGGGTTCTACAGTCGAGTTCATTATCAGTGAGCTCGATTGTGTTGACTCATGGCAGGACTTTCACATGCAAGTGGTCATTTGTCATATCAAATGACAACTGGTAGAGCGCCTTAAAAATTCGCATTGCCTTAACTATCTGCGATTCGCCGTCTACCATATGTACACATATTTTCTGTCACAAGCGCCTCGGCATGTGCTATGTCGAGCCTCTCCTACCCGCGGCGCTTAAAGGAAACCCAGCGTTTAGTAGAGGCACGGCGGTTATGATTATGTTCGAAGTGTCAGTTGAAAAGTTTCTGATGCTTTGGCCTAAAATGGCCTTGATTAGGCAATTTAAATGGAGATTTTAGTTTTTTGGAGGACTTTTGGAGTACAAGATCGTGTAGACTGACGAAAGCTATATCTAATGAAGAAACGCCTATTTATGTCTATTGACGTACTTTGTCAAAATTTAGTTTCAAATCGAAGCCTCCAAGTGTCCCAGATAAGCCTACCTCTCCCAGGCTGGCGCGCTAGACTTTACCGCAGTCGTACGTACAGCGACGCGATCCAATCATTTGAAAAAGTAAACAAACGTCCCATCGTATTCACCTCGGTGAAGGTGTTTTCGTTAAAGGTGTTTTTTCGAAAACGTGTTATGGGCGCAAGGTATTTTTGGCAAACATGATTTCGCAAAAGGTGTTTTGGGAAAGGTGTTTTCGAAAAGGTGTTTTGGGGGTCAGCCATTTTGAACCTGGCTGCATACATTTTAAATTAGTTCTATTAAAACTCTATCTTAGTTACGAGATTATCATAAGCAGTTAAGACTGAGTGGACTGGAACTCCGTGATCCGTAAATTGTAATACTGAGGCATCTGATCTGATTCATTATTAATTTTTATACATTCATTGTTGATCCATCATTACTGATTCTTCTTCCCGCTATGGACGATAGTCCACAGAGCGGTAAAATAAACAAACAAACAAACAAACAAACAAACAAACAAACAAAACTCTATCTGGGCTCCAAGTATTCACAGGTGGCTACATGAATTTTAACTTTTAGAAGCATGAATATTGAATTGGCTTCATGAATTTTTACGTAGTTACATGAATTTCTATTTGACTGCATGACATTTGACAAGGCTGCATTAATTACACTTTGGCTGCAAATTTGGCGTTTCGTTGGTGGAGCGTCAAGTTTGCAGCCAATAATTTATATGGGCTTTAACGTGGGACTCTGGCTGCAAACTTGACACGTTGGATGCGGCTCCAAAATTGACGTTTTTGGCTGCGGTTGCAATTTAGATGGCTGTGGCTACAAAATTGAAGCCAATGAATGGTCGTACAATGAAGACTTCAAATAAAATCTAAAATGCCATTTTGGAGCTGCCACAAAGCAACTGTGTCCAGTAACAGGCTTGTTGTCGTTGATCAAAGAGAAACATTGCCATTATGCACTTCTGACTGCTCTCGAATGTCTTGCATTTATACCCCATAAACGTGTGTATCGTAGCTTAAGCAGTTGTGGCAATTCATGTGTGATTTTCAGTTCATGGCTACGGTAACGTTACAAGGTTCCTTTGTTACAGATCTTATCAAAGTAAGACAATAACTTATTGTTCCACTTCGACAAACAACAAAATAAATCTCTTTCGGACTTTTGTGGTGAAATTTACTGGCGTTGCACAGTATAGCCTATGAAATGCAGCGCTGGGATCTATTTCGGATTGCTTACAGTGTCAATGTCTTTTTACTACATCCTGTGGTGAGGCTCGTGGGCTGAGAGATACGTGAAACAAAACCGTAACTGTCATTATTATTGTGGTTAGAGAATACTAGCAGAATTGCAGAATAATATAACAAGCTTTGGAGGACAAAAGTTTTGAATGCAAATTTACTACAATTCATGACGTCAGGATTAAAGTAAAGTAATGAAGGCCCATAACATATTTCAATCATTTACTTCGCTTGCAATGTTTCTGAGCAGAGGATTTCTCTTTTTCCACCCAGTCACGGTCCATCATGACAACGGAGCTAAATACGGAAGTGTCCCCACATTTCTGAGGCATCGTACCCATCATTGCCGTTTGGGATGAAATTCCGTAGACAACTTTGTTACTTCCGCTGGCGCACATTAATGGGGCCCCACTGTCGTACTGAAATAGTAAAGACCGTTTACTTTTTTGCGTGGATTTGCTTTTTGGGTAGCGAAGGAAGAACCCCTTTGCTCACCAATCCGCAAGAGGCAGGAGTAGTGCAGAAGAAGTTCGGTTCCAGCGATTCACAGTCTGGTGAGGATATCATCTTGACCGTACCCTCATACGCCATTTTTCTATAGTTTGCACTCCCCGTAGCCATTTTTTGCTTACCCCATGAGGCGTATTGGCAGGCCTTTGGTTTTGTCTCGCTGTCCGAAGGCAGTTCAGCCTTTTTAACGTGCTCGTTCATAGACAATGACTTGTTCAGATGAATCAAACCTAAATCAATTTCGCCCCTAAAAGCCGCGATAGGGCAGTTTAATTATAAGCATGAAATACTTTAAAATAGCCGTCATCTTACGTGGTTGCATCGTTGTATACGCTCATTGCACACACTCCAACGATCTGGGCGTTGTCAGTTACAGAGCGATTTGAGGCACCGGCTAGAACTCGTAGACCGTTGTATGTGAATAAATGTGGGGCATTGGCGCCGGATCCAATGCCAGCCACAATGGATGCAGTAGTAAGGATGGTAACTTCATCTATGATGGCTCCGTGACCAACGAGGCTCCATCCAGAGAAATCTTCATTGGCTGTTTCAATTGCTACCATAAAGGGAGTCCCGTTTGCAACTGGTGTAAACTTTCCTGTGGTAATTTCGATTTCCATGCTGGAGTTGTTGGGTGGGGATGGCTTGTGCTGGGAGTTTCCGCCGTCGTCGGCGCCACTTTTGCTGGGACCTCCGCCGTTGACATTGTCAGTTTTACTCGATTGATCACCAGCGCCACTGGAAGAGCCGTCACTGCCGCATGGCTTTTTTTCAAATGGATTGCAGATACTGTTTTCACTTTGCGCGGCTGGCAGGAACGGCGACAAACGGACAGTTAAGGTCACTCTTGTATCGGAGATATGTACGAGTAGTTGAGTACTTACAGCATTTGTTCCATACTACATGACCACAGGAACCCTCGCGCGGTGTCTTTGATGCTGCGGGCAATTCTTTCGTTTCGACAAACTGGGCCCTCTGTTCGCAGAGAGCTTCAGATAACCTCAAAGCTATGTGGACTTTGGCACATTCAGTTAATTGAGTACAGAAACTGGCGAAGCAAACCGTAAAGGCTGCTCCATAAATAATCGGCAACGACTGCATACAGGAACACATGAAAGCTAGAGTTGAGAAAGCAGATAGTTGTGATACGGACTTAAGACTTTAGGATATAATCGACCTTTCGAGATGGGCTTCTCAGCGTAAGACGTAGTAGTCGCGGGGTGACGGAGATATATGCAGTAGCACATAAGAAGATGAAGATAAGAGCTCCATTGTTCTCTTCTATTCGAAATCTCATGGATTAAGTGACACTTTACAATGGTTGTCATTATTGTGCTTTGCTTTATTATCGCCTTCGAGGCAATTGACCCCATTGGGGAATAATACAGCGAAGAAAGTGGTTTGGGTCTTCT
Source organism: Bourletiella hortensis (assembly GCA_034694225.1). Classification (NCBI taxonomy): domain Eukaryota; kingdom Metazoa; phylum Arthropoda; class Collembola; order Symphypleona; family Bourletiellidae; genus Bourletiella; species Bourletiella hortensis. Next base: position 13,958 of record JAQFYD010000506.1, on the reverse strand, counting down.
GAAAACAAAAAGGCAGGCGCGGGCCCAGAAGTTCATTATAGGGGGGCTAGTCATATATAATTGCGCCGAAGGCGCAAAAACTTGGCGGGTTTTTGCCGTGAAAAGTCTATTTCCACATTATTTTTTGGCTGAATTTTCAGCCTATAGGGGGGCTCCAGCCCCCAAAGCCCACCCCTGCGCTCGCCTCTGTGATGTGGAGAATCCTTGGGAAATGAAATACGAAAACACATGTCTACAATGATTTTGAATTCGTCCTGTAAAGCGTATTTACTATATTTGCACAATTAATTAGCTATGGACAGTAACACAGTCATTATTATCTAAGCGCTATCGACAGCCTTTTTGGCGTCAAGAAGGCCATAACCAGAACAGTAATTTGGATGATCTTTCTGGTCCAGATCGCCGCAACATTGATAAACTTCGTCCTCAACCTGCTTGCTGGAGTCAATGAGGATTTGTCTGATCCGAGCCGGTGTTAGCCTTGGGTTTTTTTGTACCATGAGAGCAACAACGCCGAGGGCGTGACCGGCCCCACTAATATATCCTTCATCCGTGTACAAACATGTCGTTTCCGGGAAACCAGGGCATTCGTCATGGCAACCTGCAGGACCCACTACCTGATATCCAGGGACCAAAATATCAGGTTTGAATGAGTTCCCTGGTCCAGGACCACAGGCCGAAAATCTGCTCCGCTTCCCATCCTGATTCGTGAAGCCAACACAAATGCTTACATTAGCCATGCAGCCAGCGGATATACGCCGGCATGGGTTGCCTTCGATGCGGCCAGCGTCCGTGATTACGGTGATACCCATAAGTGTCATCATGTTAACGCCGTCGATTACATCTTGTGGCACAAGGCCCCTGTGACTGTCTAATTCGGCTGAAACAGAGACCGCTGCTGGAGCTTTAGTGCAGTCCACATCGTCCGCGTAGACATTTCCTCCATTATGAGGGCATATTGTCCAAGCTATGCAAGACACAAATCTTCGAAGTTCGATTAGAGCTGAGCACAGCATGTAGATTGCCTTTGGTGCCACCCCGTACCCATTTCTTGCAACAGCTAAACCCACTCTAGATGTTGACGTGTCTGACCTGTAATGAGCATGTCCGCAACCATTGGAGCCAGGTTCATAGAATCCGTACGCACGTTTGTTAAAATCTCCTCTGAAGTTATGCCTGATCAGTGTGTTATCCACAAAAGCACCATAGTGAATGGTTCCTACTACGACCCCAGAACCATCTATTCCCGTTGCCCACACTTCGGGAACATTGAGCTGTTTAATATTCCATTGGGCATCATTTGATTGGCGTGACTGGGCTGTTGACGTTTGGGTGAGGTGGGCATCGGAGAAGTCAGGCTCTGCTCGGTCAAACAGGTCCACAGATTTGACATCCTTCATCTCCGTTATTTTTGCCAGTAATTCACTGTCTGTATCGTTCAGCGCTATCATATTTATTACCCAGAAGCTTTGGTAGGAATACTTTCTATTGTGACTCTCAATAGCCTGGATCACTTCCTTTTGTGAATCTTTCGTCATCTTGATAAGGTCGTCTACAGCTTGCTTCTTTTTCTCCTTAGGGACAGTCCCATCGTTTGTGGCAAACTTTCTCATGAACTCATCACTTGAACTCGTGAAACGTACGTATACGACCTTGTTGAGTGGCTCAACATCTCCTGTTGTGTTTTCTGCGACTATTCCTGGCGACAGAACGACCGCCAAACAAAGCATCAAGAATGTGTCCATGGTTGCACGCTGCCTTTGCACCCGATTCCTGAAGCACCAAAAAGTTTTTGACTGATCAAAACTCAGCGCTCATGCGTGGATGAAATCGTGATGAGAAACGAAAGCTGTTGGTTGCTGGGCGCAGCTCATTACAACTCCATGGAGTCCAAAGTTAACATAACCTGGTGCTGGGGACAGTAACAATGGGCATTTCAATTATTACGCCAGCACAGAAAATTCAGTGCGACAGAAAAGAAGGGTTCGTACTCCTTATCATACCCAAGGCTTGTACAACTCACTGTCACTGTGTTATAGAAGCCTTTATCATACCAGAAATTGCGATACTTCCAGCGTGATTGTGAAAACGGGAACCAGCAACAAATACAAGCGCCAGACGATGAGCATGTTAAGGGGCTGAATAGTCGGGGCCCTCAAAGCTAACTATGAGTTAACTTAGTTTTCCCTATCAGCGAAAAATAATTTATTTCGGAGACTTCTGCTTGAATAGGTCGTCCCCGTCCTTCGAAGCTCCTTACCAAACCAGCAGTGGTATACAAGTCGCTCGTCGAGACTTATTGCTCTGAATTCTAACGCGGGTAAGTTGTTCGCTTCGAAAAAGTGCCGAGATCGCTGTTGGCGTCCTCTCCTGGCTGCTTTAGGAAATACCTTTAAAACGAAGCTTACTTACGGATCTTGAGTCAAAAACCTATAAATTACCTCTATACTGCCTCTGTGAAGAATATTTCCTTGGTAGTGCACTTGACAAGTGTTTCGAAATAGCACAGCTGTAAATGCGGATTCTCCGTGCAAGAGAAGTTGGGTGACGTGTAGACCCGAAGGCGTTGACTCGTCATTGAAATATTAATAGCCGTTGCGGTTGGTCTAATCCGGATTGTAGAGGCCATTAGGAAGTGAAAATTACAGCTGTTAGCTGCAAAACTCTTCCGAAACAATCTTACACTTTGTGAACGAATTTTTCATTGTTGATCAGTAGACTAGGGCGAGTTGCATTAATCACACAGCAGAAATGATTAAGAACTTATGAATATTTCGTTACGACGTTTATTAAACGACTTGGGGCGACGGAATGGGTCTGAGATCTGTCCTCATATTATAAAACATGCATATACTGATATATATGGTAGCGAGCATCGTGAACGCGCGACTGGTCTCTTTAGGCAGCAATCAATGGTATCTAGCAGCTTCAAACCAATGCAATGCTTTCGTATAGCCTCCCTATCTCGGTCCCTGAAACGATAACGTTGGTCATCTACCTGCCGGCTCGATTCAATGAAAATAATTTATTAGTTCTAGCAGGAGTCAGCTCTGCAAATTTCTGATGCGTGAGAGGTAGCATACCAGCAGACCCATAATATAGCGATGACCACTGTCATATTCAGAATTCTCCTACTATGCTGATTACCTCGTCCACAGCTTTCTTATCTTCTTATATGCAGCCTGATATTTCTGGGCAAAAATTCGGAACGACTTCACTACGTGACGTGGTTAAATTCATGCGGCAGATGTACAGCATATTCCAGCAAGTAATTATGGGCTTGCCGTCCAGCTTTTATTTGGCTTTGGAGCAAGCTACCAACATCCTCTTGGCATATGTAGCGGGCTACAGTGGAAATTTTACATAACGGTGTCTGCTGGGGCACCAAATTTTCCACCGTTATATAGCCCATGTATACATGTTAAAGGGTACCCCACGGACAGAGAAAATCCCCACGTTATAAAGAATAACCACTGTAAGCCATACCGTTATATACCATTTCCACTGTATTTTCATTTCTTTTCTTTCATCCATTTATTATTTTTATAGTTTGATTCTTTTAGAGGGTTGTAGAGAAAGTTCTTTCGGTGGTTTCGACAGGCCTGTGTATTCTTCTAATGGAATGATGGAAATTACCGTCTGAGCTTCTTTTCGAAATAGTGACACGGGCCTACTCAAATCTCAAGCCCACTCGCTTCGCGAATGCACACGCCATCTTCATTTTTCGTCACAAGTTATATATGTAAGTTATGTCTGTCTATTAATATGATTTAACTTCAGGGTGCGAGTTTCAGATTTGAGATATTTAACGGTCAAATTATGGGTTCAAGGACCTTTTAAGCCAATTTTAATCGCTATCGAAGCGAAAGTCCTCTATTACTGCCGTTGACTGGTATGCCAATGTTGCCAAACTATTTGCTCAAGTGTGCAGCAGCCTTTGGTGTGACAGCGATCGAGGTTTGGTAATAGCTGAATACGGTGGACCCCAATATCGTTTGAGAAATCTGCACCATAGAACGTAGCTTTGTCTTGATGCTGTTACGCGATTGCAAAGTTACAGATTTTGTTTAGATATTGTGGTACTCAATTTTAGTTTGCCGTTCAAAGTGGTACCAATGTGTTCGATTCTAATTGCGATTATCTCAGTGCTCACCGTTCTTAGCATCAGGTTGGAACGAACCGAAGCGGAAGCAGAAGGCTCATGGAAAACACATGTAATCAGCGGTGGCTACTTGATCACTTTTGGCACTGACACCATGAAGCCTCTGATGGACCTTCTCGGAGGCACGAAAAAGTCCCGAATCGGTATCACAAACCACAAAGACGCAGTTGCACGGATGGACGTGGTTCACAAGATGGAAAAAGTGGCCTACGATTCCCAAAAGGAAATCATCAAGATTATCGAGGAGCATCCCATCAAACATGAATACGATTCACTTTGGATTAAAAATCAAATTTTTCTTAAGACGTATGACATGGATTTGCTCAAGAAACTGAAGAAAGCTGGGGGAGTAGGCAAAATTGTTCAGTCGAACGTTACAGAACATCCCCAAGGTCGACATTTGGGCATGAAGAAAGGGGATAAAGGTGAGAAACCCGAGCCTCGGATGGCATCAATGGATATTCAATGGAACATAGAGCAGATATGTGCCCCGCGGGTTTGGGCTCAAGGCTATGACGGTAAAGGGGTCCGACTTGGCTTCATAAATGGAGGAGTAAAAACAAATCATGATCAACTTCAGGGAAAATGGTCATACAATGAGTATGGCTGGTATGATGCCACAGGTCAAAATGCGGCTGTGCCCATTGAAGATTATTATTTTTCGGGATTCGGAACGATGCGAATCGGTGAAGCCATGGCGGATGGTGGATACGGCACAGCACCAGGCTCACGCTACGTCGTTTGCCGCGTCTGCCTTGGTACAGGATGTCTCGAGTCTGCTTTCTACAAATGTGTCCAGTTCATGCTCTGCCCTTGGGATCGGAAGGGGAACAAGAATTGTAGCTATGCCCCCCACGCCGTTAATCTTGGGTTGGACGTGTACAGCGATAAATGGGACTTTGAGAGCACAATTACTGCCCTGGATGCAGCGGGTATAGTTGTCGTGACGGAGGCGGAATACTGGCCAAATACCAAACCAATTAAGGACATCTGCGGAACTGTGAGGAAACCATGTGCCCACGAGAAGGCTCTATGCGTGGGGGCAACGTCTAAAACACGGAGATACGTCGCCACAAGGTGTGGTCCGGTCAAAGACAAACCCGAATTGATCAAGCCAGATGTTTTAGCACCAGGCTACGGTTTTCATGGCTGCTTTACTTGCCCCCAACATCAGCAACATCGGGGGGACTGCTACGAATTCAATCATGACTATACAAGTGGGGCAGGTCATGTGATGGGAATAATTGCTCTACTGCTGGATCGAAGACCAGGGACAGGTGTGGATGAATTAAAGAAAGTTATCCGTGAAAGTACTGTGGAGATTGCTAATGATCATCAGAAGGCTCCCCACGAATGTGGTGGGAAGAGGGATGATCCCAGACCTAATTTCATTAAGGGTTACGGCTTTGTCAATGCCTGCCTCGCCCTTGAGAACTTACACTGCAAAGAGAGTGAGGTTCACCCTCCTTCAGGGTCAGGAGCAGGGCAACCAGCACAGAAATCTGCAACTGTAACGACGCTGAAGCCCACAGGCAAGCCAAGATCTATCAAGCATTAAACTCCTTGAGCATAATAGCGATTGTATTAATTGAAAACTAACAATAAAATTCGTTCACTTCCTCAGAAGAGCCTAAATTTATTGATCAATTCAGTATTGTTATTATCATGATTATAGAATAGTTCATATCGAAAATATGCGCTGATGATGATGACGACGACGACAACAACGACGACAAGAAAAAGTAAGTAAATATTAAGTAAGTCTACTGACTGTCATACCCAAAAAATGTATGATCGTCCCCTTTTTCCGCAGTTAAAGAGAAAATAACAATAGTATATATTGGTGGGGGATGACGTAAGCGCTCAAAATAAAAATTATTCGTAGAATTCAATCCCCGGAGCACGCTCTGGATTTTCATTCTTCTTCCTCATCATCCTCCTCCAAATCCTTCACAAATACATTAGGTAATTTTTTAAACTCTTTGGCAAAGGTAGACTTTTGATTCCCGACGTTTGGATTTTCTGTCGAATCACATCACGGCAAAGTGACTGAAGCGTGTCAGCTGAAAATAAAAATGCATTAAAATGAGTATAACTACTAATTTATAGTCACAATCAGTTACGAAAGCGCCTATACATACACGAATTTCATTATTATTTTTTGCCTGCTAAGCAACTTACAGTTAGATTGAAGTTGAACGATTCGGACTTGTTTAGTAGAGCCGTAAACATCCACGACGGCGTATAATGGAGCAGTTTGGTAAGGAATATCTCGAGCACACTGACCCTGATCCTCACCATTAATTATAAAATGCATATCAGCCTTTCCATCTGAACCAGGAACATACATGACACCGATTCGACTTCCAACATCTGTAGGGAGCAGGTAAGGACCATTCTCTGACTTGGCCGCATTTGGTAATAATGCTCTTCGGTGAATGTAACCCCGTGGAGTCTTCAAAAATTCACCTTCCCCTATTACGCACAACAATTTGTTAAAAACACCGATCAATTTCACATGTCAGACCCGCATTCACACCATAAGCAGACTGAGGAACTTACGGACTATAACAGATGACGGATTTCGCACTCTATCTTCAACATGATTATCATTATTGTTATGATGATGGGGTTCATCTCTGGGAGGTGTAGCACTAGCTGAAGCACCATTACTAGTATTATTTCGATCCGAATTACGTCGTCTCGTATTATTAACTCCAGGCCTTCTTCGATCAGCTGGCCTCCACTGATGATGATTTTCACCATTAATATTATTCGCTGTCCCATTACGATGAATACCCAAAGATTCGAGATTCTCATACATTTCTACATCAATATCATCATCATCTTCTTCTCCTTCCTCATCACCATCCTCATCGTCGTCATAGCCAGCACCTTGGTCAGGTTGTGGTTGTTGCTGTTGTTGAACATAATTAGCTTGTTGTTGCTGCTGTTGTTGTAGCGCTTGATTCTGAGCCTCATAAACATTGTTATGAGTTTTTGTGATAGCATATAACCAGGATGGACCCTTGGAAACAAGGTCCGGAAGAGCGTACAAGGGTAGTTCAAATTCGGTATTTGGATCCAGCTGCGTTAGGCCAATTCTCATATGTCCGCTCCATCCCAATTCATTCTCTTCAATTTCAACCAAAAAAATCTCTCCCGGAGCTAACGGTTTCTCGCTGAATGTGAGTGCATCCGCAAAGGATGATTTTCTAATTGCTGTCGTCCCGCTATTTTCCAGTATAATGTTTGAACCATGATGAAAATGAAATTTGGCCGGTCCGTAGTGCATCTTCCTCCTCTAAAACATTTCAAAGTCAAGAACGCAAAAAATTAATCGAGTCATCCCTTCTCCCATACTGCACATTACTTTTAAGTTACTAATACATAATCAGCCACGCAGCAACACTTTTCAGCTTGAGTTTAGCACGATGGTTATCTTTAAAAAATTCACTGTAAGACCTGGACGACTGCGTTTTAGGAATGGAATGAATGATGATGTCAACAAGAATACGTAAATATCTTTAGCACTTACTACACAATATACACATCCACTTACCAATAAATCTCCGTCACAGATGATTAAAATCAGCCGCCGTCAATATAATATAAAAGAATCCAGTAGTACGAAACCATCAAAACTTTGACTAATTTAATGATGGAAAAAAAACAAAAATGTGGACAGAATTTGACGAAAAATTCATGGACACTAACGACAATTAGACGAAAACAAGAATTAGAACTGACACCACACAAAAACTGAATTCGACATGGAATTCTCTTCAACAACAGCTATCCTAATATTATTATGCAATTTCGTCCCGGATTCTTTCAAGTTATTTTTGAATCAGGAAGAGCACAACAACAACACATTTGTTCATTTTCTGTACTCGTATGTACAATACGTTAGCTACGTGCACGGCAGAGCACAGGGATTCGTCATTCGTGTTCGTGTGTAGTGTATATATCTCTTCGGGTAACATGTTAACTTTATTTATAGAGCTGAATTTGGCTGCTGAATCATGAGGCAGAAATGGCGGTAACTTGGAAATTCGAAAGCACGTGGAGCAAATGAATCGGTCATCAAAATTTAGACGAATTGGCACATGTTGCCTACACGGTCATATTAAACCGAAATTATTGTTTTAATCACAAAACTTACATATGTCACAGGTCAATAAAATTTCGGAAGACACGGAAATATACAGTAAATAAATTTGTATCCAATTTCTACGAAAATTTCCTGCCCGACTTTTCTTCATGTTTGATAAGTGACCTAGGTCATGAAGATGTAGCTTTAGGGTCTACGTCGTCACAACTTTTGGGATGAAACTTCGAGCAGTCTCCTCTCGATTCTTCATTGAAATTAAGAAAAATTATTACAGATGGATAAGCATTTGATTTTCTGAGATACTACAAAACCTAGAAGGAAGCACTTACGACATTGATGCCACTGGAACCAGTTACAACTATCTGATCCGCTGGCATACTTATCCTTGTCATCCAGAGGCTCTTGAATTTCTTTCGATGACTTAAATGCCTTCATTTGTTCACAAATGCCTTTGGAGAGGCTACCAGATATGTGGATATGTCCTGACCCGGACCCACTTCCAGGGGTAACTAGTCCCCCGCCCCCTCCTCCTCCTCCATCTGATGATGGCGAGGCGTCTGGGGGACTACCGTCTGATGGTGGTGGTACGTCTTCAAAAGACGAAAATTTGTGCGTTCTACAATCACAAGTAATTATCGGGTAAACAAATAATGCGAATAATTACCACCGCCGTCCTCGCCTCCCTTTGCTTTTCCTACTGCTGCTTCTTCTTTCTGCTCTCCTTCTCCTCCTCCTGTGGATCCTTCACAGTCTCCATCAGCCTCGCAAAGAATTAAATGTTCTTTGTCACATTCCGTTGCTTGCCATTCACATACATCATCTCCTTTCAAAACTACTATCATGCATTTCTTGTCTGAACTCTTTTGAAAATTGGAATTTGTGTACTCAAATGCTTTCCCCGTAGCAGTCCATTTAGGAGGATCTGAATTTAAATCGGCACTGGTCCAATAGCCCAGTTCGGTGCCTCCATCACGAGAAACTCTCGTACTTTGAAGAAGTCCACGTATCACAATTTGCTCTTCTTCCGTTTCAATGGCAACTAAATGACCAAATCCACCAGACTGGCAAAAATTTTCGGCATCGTCAACGCAATCCTTTGCAGGGGACTTTGTTGTGTAACATTTTGACGTTCCGTCAATTGTTGCTTTCATTTGAACAACTCCCTCAGGAAGTTCATTGCCTACTTCAAAGGAAACAAAGAAATCTCTGGAAATTATGTACCAAGTATGATTATTACGCACTGAAATTCAAGTAGCATCTTTGCTCACCTGGTGGTGGAACATCAACTTTGCCACATTCCCCCTCTCGTTCACAAAATACCATAGATTTGCCGTCAGCACAATCTGTCTTGTCCCACGACAATTTTCCACCTTTAAAAGCTACTGTCAAACAGTTTCCTGAACCCTGGCCAAAGCTTGCGTCAGTGAAGCTGAAGTCCTTCCCAGTAGATGTCCATTTTTGTGGATTTTGGCCTAAATCTGCACTTGTCCAGTACCCCGTGTCACCCGCGTCGGCGCTGTTCAAGATGGCTTGCACAACTTTATTTTCACTTTCCGATTCTATAGCAAGAAGACCAGAGTTGGATTCTGCCTTGCACATTTCTTTTGCCTGCTCCATACTGACCTGAAATCATGATTCATCAGAATATTGCTTTAATTCCTTTTAAGAGCATGCTAGAGTATAGTGACCATACTCTTCCCCCAAAAATATTGACCCCAAGGATTTAGGACTTTTTTCCGTGTACATAATAAGAACGACGCATGAATTATTGGCTTGCTTACCGCTGCAGAAGAATCAACTAAATAACAGGATGTGATGCCGTCCACCTCGCTTGTCATTGACAACCACGAATTACGGCCTCCTAGACCATTAAATTATATTTTCCATCAATTTGCACAGTACCACATGATTCTCAAATTGTTTTGGCCAAATTGTAATGTCGTTCCAGGAAGCCCGGATAACCCTAGCCCTGAGACTTGAGCACCTACGCTCAAGACCGCTGTTAACTTGCATAACGCGCTATGTGAACAGAATCATCCACCGCTTACCCAATGTTAAAGTGTATCTATTGGTGAAGTACAGTATGTATTCAACATATGTGCAGGAAATGTTGTGCGGATATGCCGAGCTTTCCTGCAACCACTCAAAAAGACATTCGCGCCATGATCAAAGCGTTCGTACCTTCAGTTGGCGGCGCCGAGCCGTCTCCTCCGTCTGGTGGTGGTGGAGGGACACCTCCCCCTCCTCCAGGAGAACTGCCGTCACCTACGGTTACCACCAAACGTCAATTCATTCCCATCTCTTACGTACTACAGTGAAACCAATAAAACGCGAATTACCCGACGTGACACAGTCTCCTGCAGCCTCACAAAAGACATAGTGGTTGGTACCACAGTCGTCGCTTTGCCACTGAGTTTTACCAGCTTGAGAATTGATTGCCACGCAGTGTCCGCCATTAGATTTACTAAATTCCTCATGCGTGTATGAAATATCCAGCCCACTCCCTTTCCATTTATTGCCCTTCAAATCGGCACTTGTCCAGAAGCGTACGTCACTTTGAATTCCATAACTCAGAAGCAAAACGTCAATCACGGCCTGTTCGGTTTTGGCTTCTATTGATAACGAGTGGCCGAAACCATTGCTACTGCAATAACTCTCCGCTTTTTCCGAACTGACCTGGATCAAGAGACACGAATTAATTACAAACTGAACTACTCCCTGCTTCAGAAAAATTCGAGAACTAGGGTACTTTACCTCGGTGGCAGTATCTATGACATAGCAAATTTTGTGGTCATCGAATTCGGCAGTCATCTTGGACACCCCTTTGCCCAATGGGGATGGTTTCTCAGGTGGAACGCCCTCGGGGAGGGCATCAGCTCCAGGGCAGGGACCAGAGAGCTCACAGAGCGGGAAATAGCTCTCGCATGGTTTCTTATTCCAATGTAATCCTCCACTCTGTTGGCTAACCGTCATACAAGGACCAGAGCCTTGAGATTGGTCAAGAGTGGGGTCCGTAAATTCAAATGCCTTCCCTGTTGATTTCCACGTCTTTTTCTCAACGTTTCCGCCTGTCCAGAAATCCTGAGCGGCAATATCTCCCTGTGAGAGGAGTATGGCTCCTACTATAGTATTCTCCTTATCTGTCTCGATGGCAACCAGTGCTCCATTAGACTTTATACACATACTTTCCGCACCCTCTTGGTTCACCTATGGAAGGAAACGGCTGCGTAATTTATGCCGAGATGAAATTGTTTTGAGCTGTAAATATGATAACTTGTTAGACTGAATTACTTTTTGTTTGGTGTCAACAATGTAACAAATCTGCGTTCCATCAAGATCAACATTAACTTTGTAAATCCCGGGGCCATTGGTCGGTGAGGTAGGACCACCTCCTCCCGACGCTGGGGGCTCGGGGGCTCCTCCCCCGGGGCAAGCTTGTTTCGAAAATGTAGAACAGTCTGTGCCAGTAGCTGTAAATATTGGTCATGATTGTGTGAGCACATAAGAAACACTTTAGCTACCGCAGTTAAAGTCAAGAAGCTTACGGCATTTTTTCCAATGAATCCACGCACAGCCTTCATGCTCAGGGAAATCATCTTGGTTTTTGAGGGCCGGCAGAATCACTTGACCTTTCTTGTACTCAGTCATTTGCTTACACATTGCTTTGCCCAGAGTCTCATCCACGGCAACTATGCTGCCATCTGGTGGATTAAAATTTCGCAGTTGTACTACGATTTTCTTGACCAACAAGGGTACCTTTGGGACGTTACGGTTCCGTTGAGCGACTTACCAGCTGACGGAAGTGGAAGAAGAATGAGAGGAAAGAGGAACCATGATGTCCAAATTTTGAGAAGAAAGTAGGGCCTCATGCTTACGTGTACTTATTTTGAATTCAAAAATTTCTAAGAGGTTCGATTGTTAGATAAATCCTGGAATAACGCGCATTTCTTGGAAAAATCTTGTATAATAGGTGTAGCCCTTTAAATACCTTAGGATAATTTGCTGGCACATTATTGCTTGTAATACTATATAAAAGGCAACTGGCCTGATCCAGTTTCTCCCCTTCTACTTTTTAACAATAATAATAACTGTGACGGTGAACATATGAATACCATTGTTACAATTTCATTCTTGTAAGTACAAGAGCTTCCATTATGAAGACTAGTTATTATTATAATAGAATTGGCAATCACGGGTATGTAACACACCTTTGCTATTGAAACTTAAACGAAAGTGAAGAACCACAGTGGCCGCTGGCGAGTAGAATCTTTATACAATTATTTGATCATTAATGTTGAAAAGCTTGACGAAATTATTAATCATAGACATAAACGGGCCCTACTCTTCTATACAGAGAAACAAAGAAAGGAAGTGGTTGGCACAATACAAAAACCGTCACGGGCTTCAGCTGCCAACTGATTTTTCCGGCTGCTGGCTAGATTATTAGATGATGAGTATGCAGTCATTATGAGCCCTTATAAATCGTCTTGTTGGTTAATAGCGCTGCAACTTTTTTGCTTTGGCACAATTCCACCAGATTGTCCCAGAAGGAGTAGCGATTCCACCCGGCCATGAACTTCCGGCAAGTCAGACGTTTGTAAAATTCCCTCATTCAGTCACTTGCTACAAGGTGACACTCTTATGTTAATGTTGCACTCTGTGAGGCAAGGTGACCAAAGATGCACTGTCGTCAGACAGAGGTCATCTAAGAAAGCGCGAATGGCCACATGACAGGTCCAATGGCCCAGTCTTTATCATATAAGGGTGGACTGGGTTCGAAATTTGCCCGAAACATATAGACAATCTGCTCAAATTTTCACAAGAAACGAGGAACGAGGCTACTGGCTGCTTACCTGGAGGAGCGTGAGGCTAACTTTTTGCGAACAAAACGTATTACTGTCAGCGCTGAAAGTGTTCACTTTCTGTGTTGGTCCGTGTGCTTCTTGAACCTTCAGTATCCCGAGTTGAGCAACAAAGCTGCTAAATCCAACAACACTTGTGCCGTCAGCTTCGTCCTTACCCGCTACGCTGTTTTCATAGCCACCCATGAGAACCACCACCTTCGCGGTATTGGCGTCATTACATAGGCAAGCCCTTAACGATCGATGGTACGAAATGTCTTGTGTGTATCTTTATCGGGATTGATAAGTGCTTCGCGCAGATTTTGGTATCATAAAATTTAAATTCGTTGTCATATTGACGTGGACATTTGTGATTAACCATCGGGTACTGGCAAAAGTTGGACTTCAGTGTAGCTTTGTAGGTTTATGCTCATGCTGCGGAAATCATTCGCACCAAAGTTTTCATCAAAAAACAAAAATGAAGACCACCTCAAGAAATTCTAAGTAAGTTCCACCCATTCCCCAAAATTTGCAAATGCAGTTCCGAGTCAGAGGCCAGAGAGAGAGGTTAGATGATAAGGTGCTCCAGGTCCAGAGAGTAATTAAATACTGAACAAAATACCGAAGGCTCTCACTGGATTGTGAAAAAGTTTTGGTAGTACTGGAACTGTACAATCATCGCAGTGCTAAAAAATCTGCCCATTACCAGATAATGCGAGAGTCGAGTGTCTGCTATTGGTAAGAATGCGTAAGTTATCATGACCGGTGCTTGTTGTCACACAACGTGCGGACACAATTGTGTTGACAAACTAGTCACTTCACCTGAAGTCACTTCGGTGAA